>VALG01005647.1:0-13058 GCA_009835305.1 Ipomoea purpurea
CCGGCACCTAATCTATGAAGGTATACTTATATTTCTAGTATATAGTATATCGTCAGTAGTTATTATGTCGTGACGATACACTGTACCAGCCTGCGGCAGATTCGTTAAGTTTTCACTATGTAAAAAAAAAACATAATATAATATAACATATGAAAAAAAACATAGTATATAAAACATTATAATTCGTACTCTGTACACACACTTTAAACACAAATACACAAAAACATATATATATTTTCAAATGTGAGTGTTCAGTACCCATATGTATTCATTAAGCATCCCCACTCCATACATACCAGACACCAGAAATTCATAAAATAGGACCCAAGGTTACTAATTTATTTCCAAATACCAATAATTTATATTCTTACGCTACAGAATTTCATAATTACAATAAGACACAAAAGCCTCAAGAATATACCCACAGTACTATACCTAGGCCCACGTACTATATATACCCTACTGATAGTACCCCCTATATATTACACTATACTACTACTATATCATGATATACCCCATTCACATACATTGTAAAAACCTGATCCATGGTAATGATTGCCATATTTGTGTATATTCCTTATTTGGGGTTTTTTTTTTTATTTTATGAAAAATACTATCTAAATTTCTATAATTTAAGAAGGAAAGTTGTCATCTTTCCAGAAAATTTGGGTTGAGACTTTTAAGATAAAATCTTTTATGGACCGTTTTATAATTGGGCTTCCTTCTACATCACAAAACATAAATGGGATGCCGTAACTTTTATTTCGGCCTATTTGTTACTATGAACATCAACTATATCGGGACGATAGTCCATAAAGTTTTGTAACCACGGTCCTAAAACGATACTATTTTTTTTAAGTAAAGAAACAGTTGACATTACATCTTAAGGAAAGTGCGTATTTTTGTTGTGTTAATTACAAAAGAAATTACAATATATTTAAAATGAAACTGTCTCACATATTTTTTTAATGTTATTAAATGAAACTATCAATTGGATTGGAATGAAATTGATGTTGTGTCGAAATGAAACTGCGTATATAAAATGAAACAGAATAACAGTTTACATAATTGAGTGTATATTGTCCAATGAAAAAATGAAACTGAATAACATTTTCACATATTTGAGTGTATAATTTCGAATGAAACTGTAGTTATATCGAAATGAAACTGTATTGTGTTGAAATGAAACAGCATAACAGTTTCACATATTTGACTGTATATTGTCTAATGAAACTGTAGTTATATCGAAATGATACTGCATATAGTTGTGTTGTAATGAAATGTAGTGTATATAAAATGAAACTGAATAACAGTTTCACATATTTGAGTGTATAATGTCGAATGAAACTGTAGTTATATCGAAATGAAACTGTATTGTGTTGAAATGAAACTGCAGTGTATATAAAATTAAAACGAAAATGTTATACAAACATAGCTACTTATGCGAACAACGCGGAACAGTTGCGATTTCTTTTCATTAAGACACATTTGGTTCGTGGAATAGGCTGTAACGGAATAGCATTCTCAGTAATAGGTCTATTCCTTTGTTTGGGTAAAATCTTCTATTGCCAGGAACATTATTCCTGGGAATGACCTATTCCCCTTGCAAGAGGAATAGAGATTCCTGGCACCCCCTAGTATTAGTTATTCCTGAGTCCTCAGGAATAGCCTAAATTTACTACTTCCTATTTTACCCCAAAATAAATCTAAAATCATAATTCCTAAATCCTAATTATTCTGGAGTCTCTACCTCTCTGGACCTTCTTCGCGACTCTGCTTTTCGGCTTCTCCACTTCGGCGTCACGCCATCCGGCTTCCATGATTCCACACTCGGTGAGTCACCGAACTCCGGTCAAGAGGTCACTCCCTCAAGCCTCCGCCTTCTGCTTGGCTGCTTCTTCGTGAGGCACTGACTCCGTAGTCTATCTTCCGACCCCAATGCCTTCCGACATTCGCTCCTCAATCCTCTCACGGTTCTCACTCTTCAGCCTCGTCGAACGCCGGACACCCAGTCAACTAGTCAGGTAATCACCAAACTGGGGTTGGCGATCACGATGTTGAGTTCGCGAGAAAGGTTCGCCATTGTCATTTTCATCATTGCTACCCTCCATTCGCCGGGACACCGCCGGCTGCGTAATAGAATCCACGAATTCCAGGACATTCCGAACGACAGTCTGGATCAGTGGGGTCAGGTCTCGACGCTTCCCCAATTGCACCCTCTCGCCGGTCAACAAGTTCATCGCTAGTTGCAGCGACAGCCACTTGCCTCCAACCACCGGTTGTGCAGGAAGTTGCGATGTAGTCGTCAATAACCGATAAGACATCAAACCAGTCCCAGAAGTTAGCAAAGCGACGACGAGTCCATCACCACCTTCTAATTGTTGATCAACCGGCTGGATCATCGACAAAAGGGTCGATGAAAAATAGTGTTTTTACGAGAATTCTCTGATCCATCGCAATTCACGGCTGAACTCAAGTATTCCAATTGGCGATGAGCTTGAGACCTCACGACGAAGGCTTGGGAAGGCTTTGGGAGTTGAACGACAAAGGCTTGGGAAGGCTTTGGGAGGTATTCGCCGGACTGTAGGCACAATTCTGCTGAGAAGACACAGATCACTAAGCTTGGGAGGGTTTACACTTTACAATATTGTAATTTGTATTGAATATATTATTTATAAATAATAATAATAATAATAATAATAATAATAATAATAATAATAATAATAATAATAATAATAATAAATAATAATTAATTAATTTATTATTATTATTATTATATTATTATTATTTATTATTATTATTATATTATTATTATTATTATTATTATTATGTATTATTATTATTATTATTATTAGATTGGAGCATCACCGTGTGCTTCTAGAGTCGAGTGCGATGAGGGAGGCTGTGGATGGTGGTAGTTTCTCGTCAACCACCTTCAGTGGCGGAAATGGCGCCATCAGCTGGCATGGTAATGGTGTACGTGGATGCTGCGGTGTGTTGGGGAAACTAGCAACGTCAACGCACGATCTGGAAGCCTTTTAAGAAGCACGGACACTATTGGTGTATGGTTGAAAGGAAATCTGTGTCTTGTTACAATAACACTACCTTAAAAGCGTTATTTGCCCCGGAAACGGTGCAGATAGAACCCAGACACGCTTTCGACAGGCTACACAGACCAACTACAAATAGCTTGCACTAGCAATCACGTAGGCGAACCTCATTATTGCTCAGACTAAGGAGAGAGAGAAGGAGAATAAAAATAAGTGACTTCAATTCAGGGGTGTGTGTTTGAAAAGCGATTTCGAAAATCATTTATAGTAAGCATCATCTCCACTCACATGGGATCACATGTGTGTTGTCCACACTTTATGCGCCAAAGGCGCTGTCCTTTTACAAAGGAGCGCACTGTGCGCTACCATGAAATGGAGATTTATTGAATTCATTCTCCATTCCATTATTCCAATCACAAATCTCAAGGGGTGGAGATGGACCACCTTTCACCTTTAATTTTATCCAACAATCTCCCACAAACTTAAAAGGAAAGGAAAGATGATAATGTCTGAGCGATACAAAATGAGTTGGCCTTAATGTCAGTTTTGAGAACTTGAACTGACACGTAGCGTGACACTGAGTAAGTTTTCTTCCCGAGAGTAATGTGAATCTTTGAACTCACCGGTGTATAAATTATTGAACTCTAATGCACACACCAACTCAAAAGGTTCTACGAAAGTCAAACTCTTTGACTTCTTATAAAACCCTTAGTATTAGGGATGACAATTTCAATCCGACCCGTGGATATTCCACCCGAATCCACCCCGCATGATTGCGGGTTTGGTGATGGTGGTGGGTGGTCTGGGGTTGGTCTTAAAAAAGTAAACCCCGCGTGGGTCGAGTGTGAATGTTCTATTACAAGACCGCGCCTAGAAACCCCGACCCACCATGGTGTGTGTGTGGTGTGTGTGTGTCATTATGAATAGTGTATATTATATGATATATAGTATATATATTAATATAAAATATATATATATGTATATATATATTAGAATATTATAATTACTTTATGTAGTATATTTTTAAAAGCTTTTTATATAAAACTGTATCTTTTTACTATTTTTTTTATATCAAACCTACTAATTTATTTTAAAAATTAAAATTAGTTTATATTTAATATTTTATTATATGTAGTTAGTATAACTAATGGATTTATTTTTTTATTATGTGTAAATACATTTAAATATTTTTTGAAAAAACACAATAAGATGAAAGTGGTGGGTACCCGTACTGGCCACCCGCACCCGGTTGGGGGTGGGGGTGGGTTCTGAAAAAGTCCACCCGATGCGTTGGGAGCTTGGGTGGCGGGTGGGTGGAGAAAAATATAAGTCGTCGGGGTGATGGATGTAGCCCTCCCGCACCACGTCCGACCCATTGCCATCCCTACTTAGTATTAAGAATGTATGTCCTGTCTTCAATATGGGACTTTCTACCCTGTCAAAGTCTATCACAACATTAGACTTTTAACTGACAATTTACCGCATTGACATATTCGTAGTATCTTGTCAAGTCTATCTCCAAAAGACTTTAACTCCTATCAAGCTATCTTCTGGTAAGTACTACCTATTAAAGCAAGAAAGTAAAAGACATAATGTGTAGTTGTAGTCTTCGCTGATCATTACATAACTCAATGCAAATGAAAGTGAATCACAAGTGTGTGAAGGGTGGATACCCACAGTGCAGCGGTTAGTGTCGGACCATGTGGTCGTGAGTTCACCTGCCCTCTTGGGGGGATTATGAGCCGCCGCATGTTGGTGTGCATAAGGGACACTTTTTCGACGTGCTATATAGCGTAGATGTTCTGCGTGTTATTCGTTACTCTAATATAGACGTATCCCAAGTGGTGAGTATGACGGCCACCAACTAACTTGTGACTGCATTCCATCTATGCGCGTGTGCCGGGGGGAGTTCATTGTAGTGTCTCGTCCTCTCCCTCCCACTAACATCGCTCGACCCTTTCTCGAGATAGTGTGAGTGATTGTCATAGGGTGAGCTCAACCTCCACAAGTGGCCAGGCTACACTGACGAGCCGCATGAGTGCCAGACACTATGTTATAGTGTGATGGCATCGCTCGTTTGACCAGAGAAGTGGGACTCAGTCCACGAATTGCATTGTGTATCGTTCTGACTTAAGTCCTTCAATGAGTCAGCGACTAATCCTCATAATTAGCCCTCAAGTAAGTTGATTTTCTTGATCAAACTTACATGCACTTTGACGAGTACTTCGTTTACTTGTAAATAACCCTTGAGATTTTCATGTTTAACATGAAACATCCTCTTTCATCATTATTCTCAATCCACATGAGAAACATTTGATAAAAATATAGGAGTTATATTACCCCCACAAGGCACGCAACACTTACAAATATTTTTGTCAAATGTATTTTATTTCTTACCAGACTAATATTTGGTGTCCATTATTAGCTTCCTTCGTAGACTGAGTTTTGCCGCTTACTTTGTGGACCATTATAGAAGCTTTGCACTTTGCCTGATACATGCTCAACAATTGAATGTATTTCAACAAACTTTGTTATCTCAATTGATCACAATTACCCTTTAACTAGGAATTATAGGTATTTCAATATGACTCAACCAAGAGTTCAAATAATATATATACAAATGCTCATTGTTAGTAAGCCATAGAATAATGTTGTCCACACTGCTACATCAATGTTGAACAACATAATCACAAATTTCACATCATATCTTATAAAAAATTAATCCCATACACAAGGAATATGTTCGAGCTTCATATTTATTCGAAAATATCCTCAACAATTGAACTTCAAAGTTGCCACTTGCACTATTACTATTGCAGTACTTCAAGAATTTCTATTGCAAGGCTTTGATTGTTCAACAACATTATGAAAGTCAACCTCATTTCAGGTAAAGATCAAGTGGGCGCTCTAACTAGCCTGCATGATCAACACCCTACTTTTCTTAAAAACTCCGGTCGAGTTGGTTGAAACCGAAGTTTTACTTAAAAATCATCTTCCTAGACAGTGTTCAAGAATGATGGACTTTTCCATGTTCTCACTAAATTACAATTGAAGCCTATGATATATGCTTTATTTTATAAAAATAATTTTAGTAAAAAGTTTGAGCAATATCTATGCACGAATTATTTCAATCAATTGTCATTAGTATTCAAATACTAAAGAAATAAGTACTACTAAGTAATCAAAATCTAGACAGCTCAACTAGAATTCAGTACTAAGATTAATCACACTTCATGCGAACCCTTTAGAACTAGCAGCAAATATAGTTACTCAAAAATAACTACTTATTTAAAGAGACTTAATACTCATCTTGCTCTGTCAAGATTGACTTTTGCTAGTTTGCCATTGTGATGGTAGCACTGGTGTGCTCGGTGTCCTTGATTTTTTTGCATTTAAAACACCTTCCTTTGAACTTCTTGATTTTTCTACTCCTTTTGTTGTAGACAGTTCTGACACTTTGATTTTCTGTTTCATTGGAACCGTACTTTTCTGACAGTGATTTCCCAAATGACTTTTGCCGAGTCTTGTTTGACATAGATGTCGAACAATTCGTCATTCATTTGAGACAGAAGGTATCCTCTGGCTGCCGCATTGTCATTTCTAAACTACATCAGAGTTACACCTGGTTCTTGACCCGAAATATAATCTATTTTCAGGACTGCTTTCTCTCGATTCTTCACTCATAGTGTAATCAGATTCATGGTTAGCTTTTGTGTAGCACCAGAGGGAGAGAACACTGTTGGAGTAGGTTCAGGTGCAACTGAATATAGCAAGTAAACCAACTTTAATTGTTCAAAGAGAATAAGCATTCTTTGAGCCCACCTACTGTAATTTTTCCCATCAAGCGCGGTGATTTTTGATAGATCCGGTATGATAGAAGGTGCCATAATACTAAAGGTTGATGTTGCACAATAACGCTTTTAACTGTTGGGGAAACTAGCAACTTTAACGCACGATCTGGAAGCCTTTTAAGAAGCACGGACACTATTGATGTATGGTTGAAAGGAAATCTGTGTCGTGTTACAATAACACTACCTTAAAAGCGTTATTTGCCTGGGTAACGGTGCAGATTAGAACCCAGACACGCTTTCGACAGGCTACACAGACCAACTACAGATAACTTGCACTAGCAATCACATAGGCGAACCTCACTATTGCTCAGACTTTAAAGGGAGGAGGAGAAGGGAGAATAGAATAAGTGACTTCAAGTCAGCGTGTGTTTTTTAAACGATGGTTCGCGAGCCCTGCTATTTATAGTAAGCAGCTCCTCCATCCCACCCACATGATAGACACAGTGTGTTGTCCACACTTTAGCGCCAAAGGCGCTGTTCTTACAAAGGAGTGCACTGTGCCGCTACCATGAAATGGAGAATTTATTGAATTCATTCTCCATTTCCATTATTCCAAATCACAAATCTCAAGGGGTGGAGATGGACCACCTTTCACCTTTAATTTTATCCAACACGGTGTTCCCGAATTCTCATGAAGCTAGCTTTGGAGTGGTTCTAAAATCTGTCGAGGGAGACTTCATTGCTGCTAAGAGTGGCCCTATTCGGTGTATAGACGATGATGTCCATTTGGCAGAAGCTTTCGCTGTGAAGGAGGCTTTGTCATGGTTTAAAGAGAAGGATATAACGCAAGCATTTGATTTATTCTGATTGCCAAAATGTTTGTCATTAGCTAAAGGCATTGTTGCAGTATTTTACGTATACAGGTTGTGTTCTCGAGGATTGTAGCAACTACAACAACAGTTTAATCGTGTGTCTATCCAGTTCATCTCTAGATCAGTGAATAAAGCTGCTCATTGTGTTAGCTAGGGCGGCTCGTTCTCAATCTGGTCCTTTTGTTTGGTCTTTTAACTATTCCAAGTTGTACTGAACATTTGGTTTAATGAATTATGGGTCTTGGTTTTTAAAAATAATTAATAATAATATTAAATAATAATAATAATATAATAAATAATAAGTAATACGGAGTAATAATAAAATAATAATAATAATAATAATACATAATTAATGACATAATGAATAATAATAATAATAATAATATATTTTATAGAAGGGCATTTATGTCTTTAAACATATATTCCATTTCTCTTCTTAACCAACCAAATGTTGGAATACAATTCCAAAGTCTATTCCTTCAGCGAACCAAACAAAGATACAACTATATTCCTTACATATTCCTTACCTATTCCATTCTCTATGGATATAGCATTCCTATTCCCTCCAAATTCATACAGTGAACCAAACATGCCATAAAAGAAACGGTACCGTTTTTGAAGCATGAACCACAATACACTATGTTCCGCGGTTCACAGTATAATTTGCCTTACTATGAAGGCTTCAGGCCTATTTCCTACACTAAAACACGTGTAGGACACTGTGACCAATTGTTAACTATGAACCATGGTTCATATTGTGGAACACTGATACAAAAAATTTATACTTTCAGTTACACGATTTTGTATTTACAATTAACAGTGTCTATACATGTAAATAAATAACTTGATAATTGCTGACACATAATATGATAGCTACCGGTACATAAACTATCAACCTGCAGGTATAGAATGTATCAACAATAGATACAGAATCTGACTTGATAATTGCTGACACATAATATGATAACTACAGGTACAAAAACTATCCAATTGCAAGTACAAAATTTGTCAACTATAGATACAGAATCTTAAGGTTATTTTTGGACCAGGGTTTACGATGCAAGGTAGATCCTGTTCCTGGTATAATTTGCTCACTATGACCTGTATTTTTTAAAACTATTTTATTAAGCCCATTATCTGACGGTATGCTTTGATTAATAGCTTAAAAATTACACAAGATATTAAATGGTAAATTATAATGTCGACATTGCAATGTGAACCACAAATAAATGTTCATTTTTAGTATACTAAATGTTCATTTTTAACTAGTATACCAAATAAAAAGCATTCTGTACAAAAAAATTAATTTACTAAAAACTAACTTTCAATATACTAAAAATGAACTTTATGTCCGAGGTTCACCTTACAATGTGAACCAAGGTCCATGATATAATTGATGTGAATTCCCTGCCTTGATATTGAATTTGCCAACCTAGAACTCCACAACACAAGTCACACTCTGTTTTCCTTATTTCTGTTTGATTGATTTCTTGAAGTGTAGGGGTTGTTTTTAGTGATTTTAGTTGAATTGGAGTTTGGGGGAAATAGATGGAGGACATGTATGGATGAATAGGAAAGTCGATACACCGGGCTGAAAGGTGATAAAGACTAATTCAAATGCCACAATAAGGATGGATATTTTTGATAAATCAGAAATTCCTCCTAGAATTCTAGAAAGGACATGAAAGGTGCAAAACACATATCCAACAGAATTCAACTTCAGTAAGCTCCCTAAAATGAGGTATTTAGCCCTTTAAAAATAGGTTAAACACATTCAAAGAAGAGAAGTCTACTCCTAAGTTTGTAACATAAATAAATCAAAACTAGGAGTTACAACTACTAAATTTGAAGTAAATGTGACTTAATTTACCTATGTGAATTGATTTTAGTTTCTTTTGCCTTCTCCTAGACAAGTCACGAAATTGGACCCCCTTAAAATGATTTTCTCACTTATTTTTAGGCCAACTTGCACACATAGCGTACCCCTTCACTAAATTGGTCTTAAATTAAAAACTCTAGTTGGGCATTTATTTTTTGTTGGTATTTAAATGCAGTGTCTACGACTCCAAATGCAAGGTTAAGCAATGATCGCATCTCTCCTTTTGAAGCTCATCAAATGTCTTGGTGCCATCTTTATGCAAAAGTGTATGGATAAATCTATTCATGGTCTCTTGCAATTATTTTGACTCTTGAATGAGTAATTGAGCCTTAGCTTCTCTTATTTGAAGTAGATCAACAAGACTTTAGTTGTCCTCAACGATAATGATTGGAGATAAAACTAATGTGACGAGCTGAACCCGGATTGAACCAAGAAAGTATTTGACAAAAAATTAAATTAGTGATCTTTAAATAGGAGAATTATACTTCACCCACTTGATTACTTTCTCTCGGGCTAAGATAGGTAAAATTGTAAAGGAAAATACTACTCCTACTCTAAAATTTTATATTCCCAACTTTACTCCATCTAACCAAATTTTGATGTTGACATTTTCATTGAGATCGATCCACGATAACTATCATCAATTCTCATATTAGAGAGTAAAAGTAATAGAATAGAAATAAGAAGTACACGTAGTATAACTCAATTGTAAAATTATAATTAATAATGAAAGTTCTACTATGTACTTTCAAATTTTACTCCTGATGTAGTAGCTCTGATAAACTATTTTTTTTTTTAAATGTAAGTCTCAATATAAAAGTATTATCAAGATTGTGTGTGTGAATAAAAGTTAAAAATACAAAATGAAAGTATAATAATAAATGATATAAGGGCGGTATGAGTGGAGTGGGAGGTTGTGCAATTAATCAGATGACTGTAACGCATTACGTACATCGTCACAGTAATTAATCAATGGCGGGGTCTAGGTCGGGTTGCTGTCAGGAAGTAACCCTCACAGGCCACAGGGCAGAAGCCTAGCCTGCCTGGATCATCAGCTATTTTGATATAATAATTGCGGATTGGGGGGGTCGTTTCTTTCTAGGATCTGCTGCCTGCCATCCCTTTTCGTCGCATTGTCACTGTTAGCTCTTCCATCCCTTTTCTGTTTTTCTGCATGCGTCATTTTCTTTCCTACTCTCTAATACCTATACTCTACTATACATTGGACCCAAGCTCAGTTCATGAGTGACACCGACACATACACCCGCGCCCTTGGGAGCTTGCCATAGTCCCATAGACTGTACACGCCATTGTGTACGTATATCATGGGGTGTTTGGCAATTATAGATAGTTGATTAGTTTATTGTGCTAACTGGCCTGTTATAGAAATGTGTTTGATAAATTAACTGTTTATTTTTACTTGAATACATGTGGAGCGATATATAATGTCGTAATATATTGTGTTAATTTAACTCTTTAAGTATAAATGGGAGATCGAAAAATTCGCCCAACATTATATAGAGGGGGAGAGGAGACACATGTTAGGTGTCTTGCATGCCTTAGCTTCTACGTGTCCTAGGGAGATTCAGGAGGTGAAGTTATGCTTGTCAAGTGTCCTTAGAGGTATGAGCACGTGACATGACGACGCTTGGTGTAGATCTTGCAGACATTTGGTGATCGTTGTGTTGTTATTGACTGGCTAGTCGGGAAGGTTACCGACAGGGCAAACCAATAAGTCTACTTATAAGGCTGGTCGTGAAGTCTACAGGGCCGGTCGAGAAGTCTATCGACAGGGCAACCGGTAAGTCTACTAACGAAGTCGGTCAGGAAATCTACTGACAGAGCTGGCCGAGCGGTCAGGAAGTGCATATATAGATCCATTTGAGACTGGGAAGTGTACTTGTGAGCTCTCTGAAACCAGGAAGCATACTTGTGAGACCCCTTGAGATCGAAAAAGTGTACTTATGAGTCATGTAGGGCAAGTACGGTTGCCCTATAACCCTTATCAAATACATTAGGCATCTTATTTGCGTTAGATTAATCCTAAACCCCCATAGCCCCTTCTCTAGACCGTTGGAAGATGTGAATTGTGAGTCACCCTGTTAGTCTCCAGGTTCTAATCCCTACCAAAACACCCTGAGGTTTTCATCCCCTTTAATATGTCAAGGTCTCTTGATAACCCTAGGTTCCATGTGGGAACAATATTCTAATACTTGAAAGGTTGCTCTCTTAGTCAAGTTTGTTGAATTTAGTCTCCCTAGTGTACACAGTGTATTTTCTTAGATAGTTGAATTTTTCTCGTTACAAAAAAAAGTATATAAAAATTAAGGATCACACTTGTGTGAGACTGTCTCGCAGATCCTTATCCGTGAGACTGGTCGGGTCGGATCGAGTCAATATGCAAATATAAATATAATACTTATACTGAAAAATACAATACTAATTAGATAGGAATAAAATATTTGTTACTTATAAGGAAAAACGTAATATTTTTGAGAATAAATGTAATACTTTTATATTTTGATGTAAAAGTATTAGTTTTTTCATTAAAAGTATTATATGTTTCCTTAAGTAATGGTGTCAAGTGTTTGTTGCTTATAAAGGAAAATGTAATACTTTGATGAAAATGTAATAACTTTTACATCAAAATGTAAAACTATTACATTTTTGTTCGAAAGTATTGCATTTTCCCATATCAGCAATAAGCTTTTTATTCTTGAATTAGTATTACATTTGCTAGTATAAATATAAATTTCATATTGACCCAATTTTTTTCCCGGACAAAAATCTGTAAGACGGCCTCACATAAGTTTTTGTCAAAAACTAAGGATACTTTTTAACTTTGTTTGTTCACCACCCACCAAAAGTATTTAGGATGTGTGTTTGGTTGGTGGGTTTGCACATAGGAATGGGTATGAAAGTGATTGTTGTTGTTTGGTTGATAGGTGTTTAGAACACTACTATGGGTTTCGAATACCCCATCAATTGAAAAACCTATACCCAAATAAAATAAGGGTTTTATTCCCTTATTCATTCTCAAGACTACTTTTAGTAATTATTCCCATTCCACCCTACTACCAAACATGTTTGATACTTCCACCAAAACCCATTACCATTACCAATATCAAGTATTTGATACTCATTCCGATTCCGATTCCTATGTGTGAACCAAACACACCCTTATATTACCAGCGAACTATAATGGTTATCAGAAAACTTTGTCACTTAACCTTGATGAATTTCAAAACTCGAATTTCCGTCCACTTTAATAGTATGAATTTTTGGAAGGCAAAAGCCAACTTGATTTTGCATTCCGAGGCCGGAACATTTTCCACGCAACTACAGTTTTTCTTGGGTGGTTACAAATTAGGGAGAACATGCTCAATGAGTAATCGACCAAGTAGTTTTTTCCAGTAACATTTATTTATAATCGAT
Source organism: Ipomoea purpurea (assembly GCA_009835305.1). NCBI lineage: Eukaryota > Viridiplantae > Streptophyta > Magnoliopsida > Solanales > Convolvulaceae > Ipomoea > Ipomoea purpurea. The sequence continues at coordinate 13,028 of VALG01005647.1, forward strand.
ATACTAGTCGATCACTTTCGACTAATGATGT
>VALG01005650.1:0-15345 GCA_009835305.1 Ipomoea purpurea
ATGATGTTCATATTCAAATTATATATATTTATTTAATTGATTCATATATAATCTCGAAAAGAATCTAATATAACCGGGTCTTCTACGAATATAATAATTAATATTATAATATAATAATAATAATAATATTATCAATTACCACTCTGATATTTATCAAATTTATCTTCTGAAGTTGGACACAACTTAACTACAGTTGTCTAAATCTATCCATGTCATTTAGCCAATCTAAATTATAAATATAATAATAAATATATTATATGTATATTTCTATATATTATATAGACCAACTCTATTTCAGAAAGACAAAAAATATAAAAATTATTTGTTTGAGCATTCAATATAGTTATACTGGTGTTGTCGATCGTAGTTTAACCGAGGAAGGAGGAGCAGGGTGTAAAGAATGGTATATTAATTTCTTAGTCATTGTGAGCAGTGTATGAATTGAATCATGGACACTTGTCATTTTAAATCATATATCAGTATGTAACAAAATATCGATATAAATAGATTTCATAATACAAAATCAAGATTTCCAGAATAGAGAGGAGTTAGACATTGACAAGTTTATTTCTATTCTTATATTGAATTCTTCTCTCTCTTTTGTATTGTCAGCTTTATTCCATATCTATTACATTTTTTTGTTTAAAGAAGGTACAAGTAATATGAGTTAACTCATTCACTTTCATATGAATATGAGACACTAAATTAATAGATGAATATAGAAAGCAGTATATTAGCTTAAGTTACTTCATATCTACAAACATTATATATACATGCACATCCATCTCAATATTATTATGTTTCTACCCATCATTTATGTACATCTACTTGCTCATTTCTAGACTCTATACACAAATAAAGAAATTGTACACCACACTCGGCTATAATAAACGTATTTCATTCACTACACTTTACACTTGAAATGACTTATCATTGCCTTTTCGTAGAACAAATAAACTGCAGCTATTCATTATGGATAACCTATTAGAAGCAAAACGGCTTACCGACCAGATTCTGCAAGACATTAGTTCGATGAAGACACAAGAGACTCATGACACATCAATCTTCACAAGAACTCGATGCATTCTTATAAAGTTATTGGAACTTCTCATACTTTCTAAAACTCTCAATTCAATGCTTATGAAATGTAACATAAGTTAATGTTATGTCGACATTAAACACTCAATCCTTGGGGCCGAAACTATTACAAATAATACAAATCGAATTGACTGATAAAGACGAACTTACAAATGATACCTGATAATGAATGTCTAACAGATAGAACAGTCGATTAGATAATTAATTTCAGTAACATGGCAGTAACTATGCCATGATATCTGCCACCAGATACACTCAATTATGAGACTAAAGATACATGAATGAAACCCACGAATTAAAACTAATATTATATATACATTCTAATTTTGATAGCTACTGATCCCACCCTATCAATACGTGACTCTAACAATAGAGTAGAAATAACGATAGGTAGGTTAATGTTAAGTAGAGCAGAGGTGAAACGGGTTTAATAGGTATGTAGTATGTATTTTTTGAGAAGTAATGGTTATAATAATAAACAGGATAAATTAATTACTAAAATATGATTACTTCTCAACATGTCTCAACTTTTAGTCCAAACTGATGCATGTTCCTTCTTCACCCACGATCTGAATTCCATCCCTCTCATGCCTTAAAGGCAAATGGTTTCAATCATATATAGTATTATGAATATGGGGTATAGGAAGAAGAGCCAGAGATAATTACATATGATATGAAGTAGCCATAACAGTATTGCAATAGGTAAGTAAGTCAGTTAAGTTTATTTGTAGTAAGGTAGGTTGGGTGCTAGCTGGGTGAGGTAGGTCATAGTGTGTAGCTACTAGATGAGATTAGTAGATCATTTCAGTAGTGGCATAAATGAAAACTTGTAAATGTTTTATACATGAAAGAAGAAGATCTTTTCTATGTCCTTGTTAATTCTTTTCTAATTGGACTAGTTTTCATTTCCAATTTAGTACAATAGTTTATTTGACAGAAAACAGACTTCTGCTGAATTTGCTAGTATCAAACTAACCCAAAGAGTTTAATTCTTTGAGATTGTTCTTTTCTAACGTATGCTCCTGCCATACTTTATTTTCAGGGTGAGAATTGGCAGCTTTAACCTGAGCCAGGCTAACGCCACCCTTGTTGCAAAACAGGTGTTTTATCGTCAAGAAAATTGCTATTATGCTTGATATAGTGACTATAAAGTGCAGCTGCACAATAATTGTCCACCATTGAGTCAAGTATCAACTATTACATTCTAAGCTAATAAACTGCTCAATCTATCTCATGATTAGTAAAGATTGATACCCACCCCACCTGAGTACACAATTCAGCTATTAGCATTATAAAATTTTAAATTCGATTTTCTGTTTAATAGTACTTTTAATGTAGTTTCTAAATATATGACATTACATACTAATTCTAAAATATTATGAAAATAAATTGTAAATAATTTTCAAGCCGTTAAGAACGTAACCGAACCGACGCCATAAATGGACGGAGGCAGTATTTTGTGCTGTTTTTATCTGTGAAACTTACTGTTATTGATTTGACAGGGTGTTAAGGTGCAGTCTACTAGGTATGGCTGAGGACTTGGCAACATTTTTGGTCCATTGTATACTAATTCTCTTCTTTTGGAATTTTACTGCTTAATTCTGCTATTATTGTCAATTGTTTGTGTTACCCATCAGATCTACTCTCAAGTGACTCATTGTGACTACATGAGATGATTATGTATTAGAAATGTGATATCAAAATAACCTATAGAATCATTGCCTAATAAACTATATAATTGACTTCGAATATTACAGACTACTTGTGTCTTACTGTTTTCGTAACATTATTTTTACTGTTTATATTCGCATCTTAATATTTGGGGAACATTTTAGCAGATGTTTATTCAATCTTGGACGATTACGCTAATTGTAGACTATTTATGACAGAACACCACGAACAAACCAAAAAAAAAAAAAAAAAAAAAATACATATAAAGTAATCACAAATTGGGAAATACAAATATAATCTCAGCTCCGAATTCAAACAAATGAAATCACTAACACACACTTAGCTTAATTGGCTTTCAACATCAATAATGCGCGCCACTCATGCTTTGCTTGGGAATTCATCCAACATCCAACCAGAATTCTGAGCAACCATAATAATAAATTTAAGTTAAGCTCAATCCACTGAAAATAATAATAATAATAATAATAATATAATAATAATAATAATAATAGAGAATTATAAATCTACGACCGTATCTACGGTGGACATGTGGGGACCACTGCCCGGTTAATTCGATTCGGTTAAAACCGTTCGGTTTTTTAGATTGAACACCCCTAGACACGGTCCAGGGCATAACGCTCCATTGGCCTCTTTACAAAGACGTAGAATTTTGAAAGCTAACCGGCCAGAAGAACTTTTAATAAAGGTCCAACTATTGCAAAGAGTGAAATGGAAAGCCTTCATCGTGAGTCCGCAGCATTTCCAGCCTTTTGAGCAAGAAGATAAACAAATTAAAGCAGGGAGTTTTGGCAGCACAAATGATACTGCGGAGGATGAAGCTGAAGCGAAGCATATGTACGTAGATGCCCTTGATACGCTTTCAAGAAGGTTATCCTTTGAGAATCAATTGCAGAAAGCTAATGGAAGCTGGTCAACAGCGTGGGAAGAAAAGGAAAGAGGGATTATGAAAATTACACTTTACTCTTGAATTTAACCGCCAACAAATGGATAGAAAGGCAATCGAATGACTACAATGAGCAAAGTCGCAAAAGTTTGGAACTCAATTATGTCACAATTGTCAAATGGAACTAAATCGAGAAAAATCACAATAGTCAAGGACTATTTTGGACAGTGTTGTAAAAATACCGCTTAGGCACCGTTTAATCGGCACCTAAGCGCTGACCATCCGCCTAACGTATCACCATAATTGGTGATCTAGACGGTTAACTAGACCCGCTAAGCGCTACCTAGCATCGACTACGCCTCCTAGGAACCAGGATTAGCTATTGTTCTTTTTTTTTTTTTTAAATGGGTTATTTTACTCAAAATGACATTGTTTTGTTCAAAATAACTCTAAATTGTTCAAATTCTAAATGTTTTATAGATTAATATTTAATATTTTAATATTAACTATTAAAGAATTAAATATTTTATAATTATCAAGTATTAAAATTTTAAAATTTTAAACAAATTTTTAAAAAATAAAATAAAAAAATAAAAAATACATTGGCGTAGGCGCCCCTGAGCGCCTGAGGAGCACCTAGCGATATTTTCAACCATTATTTTTGGTAAATGAAAAGGGTGCCATTTCTCCTCTTAACTTGCAATATAACTCTTGTTTTGTGTGTTTATATAGTGTTAAAACTGAGTAGCATATAAATAATTGGACCACCAGTTTTGTATGGTTTGGGGACCAATATCTGCCTGGCATGAATATGTTTACACATACAGATTGTTCCACGGGCATGGACAATATATATGTATGTCTGTTTATACTTCCAGACTCCTCCCCTTAGCTTTTTGGTGCATTATATTAGCTGCTGCAGCAGGTAACAAACTTCTGCCACAAAATATACACATTAGGCCAACCTAAATTGCACAAGCCTTACAAATCACAAATCTGATGCATATATAGGTGCAAACACAATGGCCCGCGACTGTATGTGCAAAACCAGCATGAGGATCTCGTGCTGTTGCCCGCAACTGGACAACACTATGGGAAGCCAGGCTGGGCAATCAAATTAGAAAAAGGGAGAAAATCGAGCATAAGTTTCATTCGTTTTGCTGCTTTTCAGAGCAGATAAATACAAGCAACTTCTCAGCATCAAAGAGAATACAAAATCAAAGACAAATTGCATATTGAAATACAAAGTTTCATTAGTCTTGTGGCCTTGAGGATGAAATATGCCAACACACTAATTGCATATTGAAATAAATATTGGAACCATAGAAAATGGTCCCAAGTAGTAAAGAGATCTCTACTATAACTGTAATCTTTCATTCACTTTCACCTCCATTTTCTTTCCTAGGCCCAGTTTCGTTGACCAGGTCCTGACATGGTGGTTAGTCACCATTAATATATGACGTGTATCAATGGTGGATATTGGTCAAGTCTGCGTTTCATGAAAAACTGGTTCTCCGCTTCTAGCTAATCCTCTAAATCAAAATTTGCAATAAAGAAAATAGCAGAGACCTAATACAGACTTTGAAGTTGTAATGATCTGAGTAGATTCAAATAGAACTACAAAACAAAAGGCAAAAGTGCTACCAAATCTTAAACTTAAAAGTTAAGGTCTTATTAGTTTCAATCCAGCAAAAAAGAATGAATATTGATCTCCTATTGCCTTTCATCCTTCTAATGCCAATTCAAGAGCTTCTAAATTCAAAATTGATTAAAAAAAGCATGACAGCTAACTTCTCCTTATGCCAAGCTTAAAGGCTTAACCAAGAGTGTGAAAGCAGGTTTCAGTTGCTGGTGGAAAAGAGGTCCCTTTTGAATAAGACCACATAAACAGCAATCGTTAATTCGTACTGTGGACCCTGGTTCAATACACAGAATTCATGTTCATAATACACATACACATAAACACGATATAATGAACATGAATTCTGTATATTATATAGCTGAGGACACATAACACTTAACATAATACACAGAATTCATGTTCATAATGCGCAGATTTCATGTTCATAATACCGTGTTATGTGTATGTGTATTATGAACATGAAATTCTATGCATTATGAACATAAATTTTGTACCTTATGAAGTCAAATTCTGTGTATTGGACAAGGGTCCACATTGCACTGTGGACCCTGGTCCACGATATAAATTGCCCATAAACAGATACCAAAACAAAACTAAAGGATAATTAGCAATAATTCTTTGAATTCAAAGGTTATTTTGTATGAACAACAAATGAATGCAAGAGAACTGGGACTAATTTGGATATGCTGGCTTTAGTTGCAGGCTGGCACACATTTTAATCATAAACATTGAGAGGAAAAAGATTCACAATTTGTGCTGAACATGGTGGAAATGACTTAGAATCAATAGATCCTTCCTACCAGGCATCAAATTTAAGGCAAATATTCTACAATAAATTCATAGCCAGAAGTTAATCTATACTATACACACAACACACGGTAGTCTGAACTATATTAACTCAGGCAAAGTAGTGAAGTCAAAATCATACCGAAATCCATAACAATTGCTTCACTTAGTGCGGATTTCTTCACAATTTTTTGAGCTTGCAACACTAATCTGCAAGAAGATCACAGAATGGTGATAGACAGCTTATAATTAGTTGAACTGAAAAAGGAAATAAGTGATTGGTATTACTTAAACATAAAGAATAATTGAAAGAGGGAAATTACAGGCCTGTACAAGCATTGTTTAGAATTCACTCTAAATTGGCTGCCAATACATACAAGTAAACGATGAAAAATTGTCTCTGTATCTGATCTCTTTGAACTAATTGAGAAATTGAATATATGATCAAAACAATAAAGTTTAAATCAAATTACATACTCAATAAATGACAACTCACTACAAGTATAATGTTAGCAAGTCAAGGTTGAATCGCTGAATCCCCTATTCATTCTTCCAAGCATACAAAAACAGTGAGAAATCAAGACTAGGCGACTGGGATTCCCGGAATCTCTGTGACCAGGACCAATGCTGTGTCTGGGGATCACAAAGAGGCTGACTAGCCCACAATTTCTCGGCTGAATGACTAGTCCCTTAAAACATGAATACCGCATTCCCAAAAGTTGTACCGAAAAGCCAATTATGGACATCCCAAAACACTTCTACCTCAAGGCCATCAATCAAGATGGTATAATTACCCCGAAATTTCCACTGAAGCCGCTTCACCTTCATCATTGGCTTACGATCCACACGGATCACAAGGTACGGGTCACTGCCACCACTCGTATCCACATTCAATAACAAGATCATGGATTTTACCATTATCGCAAAACTGAGCCTTTGTTCCGAAAATCTTCTTGCCAAATATGTGCTCTCTCTTGGCAATAAAAACGCACCAGAAGCAGCAGGGGAAGCCCCGGTTTTCTTCAGAGCTTCTTTTACCATGTCACCGAGAAGCAGAAGCATTTGCCTTTCGAAGACAATACACAGACATAGAATCCTTGCAACGGCTCCGGACCAGATCCAAATTTAGCTGATGAAAGGTCCCAATACACATCAATCTTACAAGAATATGCTTCTAAAGTCTTTGAACCTTTCTTCCTAGAGAACAACCATGGCTTTATATCAACCTTACATAGGCACTGGTTTGGTGTTATCATCAATCCCCACACTAAGGCCCTGCCCCATCAAATTCTTACTCCATGTAACGTTTAGCAGGCAAGATTTCCCACGCAATCTACACTGATATATACAAGTCACCAAAATTCTGAGCAGCAGCTTTATTATTAGCACTTGATGATGAAAAATCAGCAACTTGAACACCAGTTTCCCCAAAAAAGAAGGGAAATCCCTCATTTCTTATTTCTTAATGCTTCCCAACCACTTTTTCCTCTTTTCTTCCCCTTTCTCCCCACTGATTTATGCACAAAAGATTTGGCTTCTTCAATTCTTTAAAAAAAAATTAAAAAATCTTGGTTTTAAAATTGGTTCAGAATCAGAAAAGCTCACCTTCAATTGAGTGCATCAGAAAGCTACATACCTCGACTATCCAGTCAAAATAACAGAGACCCACATCGGAAAATGCCTTCAAAGTTCTTCAAGAAAAGTCTTGATTTTATCCAAAGATGATGTTTTTGAGAGGCATTTGGGAATTGGGCGCTCAAGCCCAGTAATTTGGAGTTCAGGAGAAAGGAGGATAGACCCTCTAAATTACAGACAAATTTGGGGAAAGTATTCTGTGTAGAATTTAAAACAGAAAAAAGGGGTAAGAAATTGATTAAGAGAGATGGGGAGAGAAAGAGAGAAGCAGACAAAAAGTAGACTACTCAGACTCATTTCACTGTCATTACATAATACATACAAGATGCTTATACAATATGTATGCAAATACACATAGATATATACATGTATATAAATACGAAGCATAATACATTTACAGGATGGTGACAGATGGAATTAAGAAATGGAGGTAAGAAAAGCAATATCAATTCTCAAAAAAAAAAAAAAAAAAAAAAAAAAAAAAAAAAAACAAAATCATAATGAATAGCGACAGATTGTCTCTATAAAAAGTTGCTGGTTTAGTTAGAAATTATCTTGTTTATTTGTTTTAGCGTGTCATCTTTTTCTTTACCTCAAGGTATTTCTTATTTCTTACTGAAATTATTTTTAATTCAATTTTTTATAATATTATTTTAATATTAATATTTAAATTTATATATTTAGAAACCACATTAAAATAGTACAAAACATAAAAATATCAATTTTAAAAATAAGTAAAAGAAAAATTTAACTTTTGATCCCTCAATTATTTTCAGATATACAATGTATTTTCTCATTATTAATTTTTTCAAATTGATCTCAATTGTTTCAACCTTTGTCAACATGCCTTCTGGTTAGATTTCTCACTAACTAGTGTTAAAATCATGGACAAATTTATAATTTCACAAACACATTCAGATTTACCACCCAAATTCCTCCTTCCTTCCAACACATTCATATCATTAACATAATTTTATGCAATCAATACTTTTTTTTCTGTGCAATGCTTTAATTTATTTATGATTTATAAAAATATATTATACATTATAAAAAGTTTTTCTATGAAAATTATAAATAATGTATTACTCCATAATAGAAGTTATAAAATGTTTGTAAGAGTATATTAAATTTAGAATTTTAGTGACTTTTGTGTTTGTAGACTTTTAATATTAATTTTTTTAAAGTGTATAAAATGTTTACGGATGTTTATAGATTAGTACAAAGTTAATGAAAGTTTAAAAGTTCTAAGAAATTTTAGAAGGATTTTTAAAAATTTTAAAATAATTCCACGAAGTAATTTAAAATTTATAACTTTAAAAGTCTTTGAAATTATAAAAGGTTTGATTAATCATTTTTGCGTACGTAACACGAACCTTTAATTGTTCGTCCCATTAAGAGTATCCTTAGTAGTTTAACTCCGGTGTGAATTTTGAGAGATTTTAAGTGTGAATAGGAAAGAGTAAATATGTGGGAAAAAAAGAAAAGAAAAATTAAAAAGAATTTCTAACATTTAAAAAAAAAGTTAAAAGTTAAAAGCCACTCTGACTCGCCCTACGCGCCCCGTGGGCGCAAGTGCGCGCGCAAGGTGCGCATCTACCTTCCCCTTTTTTTTTTTTTTCTGACATTATTTTGGTTTTGTAAGACAAATAATTTCACCCTACATCTCCAAATAACTCCACCCAAATTTATTTCATTGACATTAACCCTCAAATAACTACTGATGGCCATGCTCTTATATTGGGAGCGTTATGCCCTGGACCGTGTCCAACCATGTGCATGGTGGACACGCTGTACATTCCATACATTTCAACGTAGAATATAAATTTTTATACTGTAGATTCATAAATTATAATGTATATTCATAATTTTTATACTGCACATTCATAATTTATGGTACTGTAGATTCATAATTTCATACTGCACATTCATAATTTTTGTACTGTAGATTCATATTTTATACCTAGATTCTATTTCATATGTAGATCATATTATCATAATTTCTATCATTCACTGTAGATTCATAATTTGATAACTATTGTTCATAATTTGATAACATACAGTTTAGAAATTATGAATCTACATTACACGAAATTATTGATACAGTACAGAAATTATAAATGTGCAGTATAGAATTGTGAATTTACATTATAAATTTTATGAATTTACAGTTTAAAATTATGAATCTATAATATAGAAATTATGAATATACAGTATATAAATTATAAATGTATAACGTGTCCACAGCATAATTTGCCCATATTTGTTAACTAGGCTGGCAAAATAATGTATTCTTTTGGCTACTATGATACACTTAATTGGCACCTGTAATCTGTTATAATGACGTACACCAGCGTGCACGTTATGTCCATCATCATATTATATATCATTATTGTTGTAATTTGGCCTATCAACTCGTTAGTTCTCGCGTGATGATTACACGGTAATTGACCGGAGATTATATATAAAAGATTAAAAAGTGTAGAGATGTAAGAAGAGAAGAATAACACAAGATGTAGAGCACAAACATGAGAACTCCATTTCATTAAGCCTTTACATGTATTTATACTAATCCATACAACCCTTTATATGCTTAACATAAACAATATATTAAGTAGAAGGAAAATGGAGAGTCTCAAGATTAATGGTCATAATAAAATATTTATTATTATTATTATTATTATTATTATTATTATTAAACACCATTTTATAATAGTTTTTTAAGTTTCTGTATGAAATATTTAAAAATTATTTTTGTTTTCCTATGAAATATTTAAAAACTATTTTAATTTCCCCAACTACGGTGCGAACCAGGTTGTTCGCTATGTATTTGAATTACGATCAAACTCTCCTCTATTACAATGTAGTATCTGTTCATATACTTTCTCAACCTACTGAAACACAAGGCTAATAACGCCTCCACTGAGGCTCGAACTCACAATCTTCCAAATGGAAGTTCAACCCGGGTACCATTAGACCACATAGTCCTGGTTCAATTATGTACTCATTTGACCGTAATATTCTTATTCTACAAAAATAATGCAATATGTATAATTATGTACTCATTTGACCGTAATTATGAAGATACCATAATTATGCATATTATTTACATAAACATTAATTATTTTTGGTAATATATTATTTCAGTTTGGTTCCATATTTAATCCGAAGAAGTACTAATGAATTTTCCCATTGAAGTATTTGAGTATTTTATATTGAGTATTTTTAATTTTTAATATTGTTTTAATGTTATGATTTTGAATTATCAATATTTCTTTTTTTGGATGTGTTATTTGATTGAATGTTGAAAACAGCCTCATTAAAATTGTCAAACTACAAGTCTGCCACTATTTTTTTGGCGCTCCCTAGCGTCGCCTAGATTCCGCCTAGGCGCTAGGCGCTGTCCGGGCGCCCGACTAGCGTCTAGTGCCTCTGCACCATTGATAGATATATATAATAAAAATAAATTCATCTGATGTGAATTCAATAATGCTTTCATACTTTAGAGGAAAAAAAATTTTGGTCATCATTTTGCTTTAATATATATAGAGATAGAGATTGTTTGAATGTAGGGATGACAATGGGTCGGGTGTGGGTCGGGGATGGCTACATCCATCTATCACCGCGACCCACCTTATATGTTCTCCACCACCCCCCACCCCTACCCCGCATCGGGTGGACTTTTTCAAATTCCACCACCACCCCCATCGGGTGCGGGTGCCCACCACTTATAATCTTATTATTATTTTTTCAAAAGATAATATTTCAATTACCTACATATATATAATAAAATAATAAACTTCATTAATTATATAAAACATAAAATAATAGAAATATTAAATATAATAACTAAATGTTAATTTTTAAAAATAAACTTAGTAGTTTAGATATGAAAATAGTAAAAATTTACATGAAGTTATAAAAACTTTTATAAATAACTACATGGGGTCAGGTGGCAATCGTTATATCCTACACCACGGCGCACCATAGCACTATGTGCCGCGCGCCTCCCAAAACGACGTCGTTTTGGGGTCGTGTTGGGAGACGCGGTAGGAAGTTGCTGAGATTATGTGTATTCATTCACAACGTTATGTGTATTCGTTCACAACGTTATGTGTATTGGTTCATACAGTTATGTGTATTTTTTATACAATTATGTACATTATTTTTATACAATTATGTACATCCGAATCAGAAAATTTGTGTGTATTATGTTAGAGTTGATGTGTATTATGTTAAAAGTTTATGTTTATTATGTATTATGTTAGATTATGTGTATTATCTTTTAAAAAGAGTATGTATATTTTGTTATAACATTATGTGTATCATGTATAACATTATGTGTATTCATGAAAATTATATAACATTCTTGAACAGCGGGTTTTTTTTAAAAGAAAAGTCTACTGCCATTCACTGGGGCGGGAAATTTCAAAAAAAAATAATAATAAAAACGACGTCGTTTTTGCATCTGGGGCATATGCAATGTACGCCGTGGTGTAGGATATAAATTGCCGTCAGGTGGGGTTCTAGGCGGGTTATATACATAGAACCCAAATCCAATCCGACCCATCGCGAGTTTATTTTTTTAAGACCATCCCGACCCATCACCCACTACCACCCAAAAAATTTGATCCATGCGGAGTGGATTCGGGTGAATATCCACGGAGGGAATTGAAACTGTCATCCCTATTTGAATGTGCGTTTTTAGAAAAATATAAATAAATATTTTTCTAAAAAAAACTAAACTAAAGTTTACCAGGTAAAAGACCTGCATATGTAGCCAATAAACTAAATGTACAACTTTTCAATTATAAAATATAAACAATTTGAATGGAAAATAAAATTACAATATTAAAGGACGTAACATTTATTCAATCACTCTTTATATATAGTTAGACATATGCTTTAAAACTATATCAAATTAGTAAAACATATATATAATAACATATATATATATATAATATATATATATATATATATATATATATATATATATAAATATGCAACAAACAAAAATGATCACTCTACATAAAATTAATTGATTTTTATAAATAAAAATTAGTGTTCAATAAAAAAAAAAAATGCTAGAGACTTATAGAGTAACATACATGTATGTAGGTGCACTTGGTTCATGTTATGTGCTTAAAAATTGTTCATTGTCTTAGTTGTTTAAAAAACACAATAATACTAGTTAATTTTATCATAATAAAATTAAATATGACTACAAATTAGATAACAGACTATAATCCACTATAAAGGTTTATAGAAATAAAATAAAATTATAACAAATAAATAAATTGAGACAATATATAATGATTTTAACATGCCGCTAATTACGTAAGACAGAAATTTTTACAACAAGACTTTGATGCTACTCTTTATATAAAGCATTGGGAATTGAGAATACAAATTTGAGTACTAATACAAGATCCCTAATACCTTCACATGCAACTCCCGTTCATGAAGAATATAAACTATAAACTCAAAGTTAGACTATATAGTCCTCACTGAAGTACATAAAATTTTTATGAGTGGATGGCAATTAATTTTGTGAAAGATATGGCTCGTTTCAACATCATTCACCAAATTTCCCTGGAGATATATAGGAAACAATTAAAATCTAGTTGAATTATTTCCTTGTAAGAGATAAATTATTTAAAAATTGACTGAGTATGAAATGAGACGGAAAGAAACTTGACAAATTCACTAGTTTGTCTTCAACTGAATTTTCAAGTACCTTACCATCTAGATTTGACAACGATTTTTTTCTAGAATGATGTTGGCCCATGAGTTGCATGCCTTCCTAATGCCTCCTTGATCTACTCAATCAAATCTTTGTAGATAGAGTTATGTCCAAAATATCACATTATGGTCAAAACTACATGTATAATTAAGAACTATTGGATTGAAAATTTACCAGTCATTTTATGAAGCATCATATTAGAGAAATGTGAGAAACTTTCTCCTCAAAAATTTTTCTTGAATTTTTCGTGATTTGACAATCTTCAATCAAATCAAGACTAAGAAGGAAACCAAGGTAAAATATCAACAAGCGTTCCTATCTCTAAGTTAATTTTGACTAAAAATAAGTTCAATACAATTAAATACATAAACATAAGTGAATTTATATGCTTGTTTGGTCCCCTTAAATTTGGCATTCAGTAATGTATGTAAGATTTCTAAAAATAATTTTATAATTTTTTTGGGGTCAAATTTTTACCCTCAATTTTAAATAATATGAAATTCTTGAAGATGTGGAATTAGATTAGACATAATAACTTGATTAAAAACACATCTACTACCAACAAACAGTAAACAATTTCGGTATAATAAAGCCTTGAATATGTTTTGTAATACCTTTTGAGAAGTGGACCATTTGAAGCAAAAGGGTTTCTAGCCAAAGTTTTCAAGGTTCTGCAAATCTTCAACATAGTTTCCAATAAACTACCCTTCAGAAGGTTCTAGCAAAAAGTTTCAAGGTTATGGTTCCATTAAGTTTTGGAAAAGTTTCTAGCAGAACCTTCAAGTATTGTGAAAACCTTCAAAGTTTCGTGACATTTTAAAAAAGGGTATCAATTGTTATAATTCTTTTATATATATGTAATGACGTACTTTATTTAATTGATGTGACAAGATAGAGTTTAGAAAAATGTGTTATCTACTTTTCTTCTTCCACATATATTAGACCAATGGTATTAGTGGGCAGTATTTGGGGGTAAGAGGACAAGGTTGGAACCCCGGACGGTTAGGTGTGAATTATGTCCAAAAGTGGGCCAGATTCCTTGTGCGCACCGAATTTGGCCTGCCTACTAACCCATTGAGTCACCGTGATTTATCCTCCCACATGCTTCTGTCGGGCGGAGTGTGGGGGCCTTAGGGCTGGGGATTCAGTGTGGGGTAAGAACAAAAAAAGAAGGTAATTGGGTATTTAGATTACTCTTAATAAAAAAATATATATTAAAACAATAATTCCAAATTAAAGTACCAAATGATCCTTGAAACAAAAACTTGTAAGCCTAACAAATGTAACCTAACCGCTCTGCATATAAAGACGTACCTAACAAATGAACACTTATTTTGGGTTGAATACTTGAATTATATGTTTTCATTCCTCTTAAATGTACTAGTACCAAGAAAAGAGATATAAAACAGAACTACAAATCAAATATATTATTGTTAAGTTGAACTAGACAAGAAGTGTTTAACAAGTAATCATAATTTGTATGACAAGTGTATCTTAGCATGGCTAAGTTGGATTCGGTTGGCATTTAGTAAAATAGTCATATTGACAAAGTTGGATTTGATTCCAAAAGAGTAGTTGGGTTGATATACCTTTTTCTTTTAGTTTTTGTTTGCCAACATTTTTGTCTGTCTGAGTTGGGATTATATATATCAAAGAATTGCTTTACTGATTTACGCTGTTTTATTCCTCTATTTAGCGTGCATATATATAATAAAGTCTCACAGTAAATTATGCTCTCCCTTAATTTAGATTAAATAATATATTAAAATTTATATTCATATAAATATCATCACTAGACACACCTACTCTCTAAATAAATTAACTAAATTGTTAATTTTTAAAAAATAAAACTTAGTAGTTTATAGGATA
>VALG01005651.1:0-13306 GCA_009835305.1 Ipomoea purpurea
TAGACAATCTGTTAAGGCGAATTTAACTTGGCAACTGTTAAAGTTACGATTTTTGATACTCCTTGGGGATCAACACGAGAAACGTGCGACACTTATCCTATCCCATTTGTAAAGCTTTTACTAAGCATTTCAAAATAAAAAAAATCAACTCCCAAAATCAATTGAATAAACATGCGATATTCCCTCTCACTGATTAATACCATAAGATATTGTGTATTATTGCTATGTTCGTAATAGTGACGCACACTAGAGAAGAACAGGAAACCTAGTGTTTCAGATAAATTCCAGCTTTTAATGTGTTAACTTTGATTATGAGAATTCTTAAGTCTTTTACGATTCGTCTTTAATTGCAAGAGGGTTTCAGAGTTACAGAGAACATTATCCAATGTATATTACATTCAAGGATCAACAACTGCAATTTGAAAGATCATCAAGTAAAATACATAAATGTTTACATTAGTTTATATATTTTTTTATAGTAAATTCCTTTAAACCTCAACATTAAGCTAAGAAATCCATCTATCTTATTTCATATCTCAATGTGATACTTCTATATACATCTATTCTAAGAATCATTCTACATAGCTATCATCTACAGTAATTTGGACACACAAATAAATCATTATAAGAAACATACATAATACATACAAGACATTACATTTAGATCATGCTAGAATCACCCAATTAAATTAAACAACCCAGAACCATACATTATATTTAGTTCTGTTCCGAAACGAAAATTTCCAAGAGATATATAAACGATTTATCTTTCAATTAGTCCCACCCACCGATTCCCCATGGAATCAATCAAATCAACATCATAATAATATCACCATAAAAATCGCCAAAATTACTCCCAATAATATGGGGGGAAACCTAAAGGGGAAATCATAACTATAAAATAGGTTTTGTTGAGACATGGGTTAGCCTCTTAGCCTTAATTAATTCCTTGCTATGAAAAGGATCTTTCTTAAGCTTTCTTGATTTCTTGATTTCTCCTAAGGGGAATTCTTTGGAGCGTCAACTTGGGTGGTGGGGCAGATTAATTGTGGTGGGAAATTCTAAATGACCTTCCTAAGTTCTCTATTTATAATGACCATTGCGTGTTGTACAAAACTCTTACTAGGAATATAGGTAATTGGGGTTTTTTAGGGTGATTGGGGGACTAGGATCTATTGGTGGGAGCCTATATCGCTCAATTTAATCCTAATTTAGAATATCCCTCCTGATTCTCATTGGAGTCATGTAAGATTCAATGACTAGTATTATCTCGGTACATCTTGAGGTGGCTCTCGATGTCTACACGGGGTGTTACCAGATACCCCCTTGACCCTTAAGCCGAACTTTACTGTGGGCCCATAAAATATGTTTGCCGCGGCTACGGAATGCGCATCAGTCAGTATGTGAGTCAGAAGACCCTTTATTGGTGTGTAAGATTTGACCCATCTAATACTCGACTGGATCACAGACACTTTCTGAGACGAATTAATGCGCAGATATGGAAACAGGCAGCGAACCATCGACAGAGAAACTTTCGCCGCTGGCGAGAGAGAAATTCCAAAAGGGGAAAAGTCAGACACCGTCGAGAAGAGAAAAAGAACAAAACAAAATTGTTAAAAAGTATAAAAAAAATAAACGATATAAATACTTAGAATGCAAGCGCACCGAAAGCGCAAGGAAACATGGGATTCAGCTAGTGCACTCTGGTGTGCCCGGTACGACTCGACACCCCATCAGAGTCATGCCGTGTTCGTACCAAATGGACAAGCGAGCATAATCACTCGAAGCCAAAGAGTCCTTAGCCCCTTTCCCTCCCCTTGCCAATGCGAGTACCAATTCGTTAGAGAATGTGTCCTATCACTCACCAAAACCGGCTCGCTCTTGATTCCCTCCCCATTACAAACAAACCCGTACAAGGTAGCAACGCTTCCCTTCCTGTGTTACGACCTTAAGAAAAAGAGTGAGGAATCCAAAATTGAGTGGGAGACAGACTTGAAATTGGGCCACATTTTCTGACCAAATCTCCATTTTACGACAAGAAACCTCAACTTTTTTCTCACCGCAGTCATCCCCTCACCATCCGTCCTCCACCTTACTCACTATTCCTCAAAAATTGGTCCTAAATCTCAATGGGATGCTCTTACAATAGAAATGTTTCGATTGAGGTTCTAAATGTTATGTTATCAAATTTTCAAGGTTCCACCTTGATTGCTAACAATCTTTTGGATATTTAAAATTACTTAAATCCAACTACGGATACAATGTTACAATTTTCGAGTAATTTGCTACTCCTTCTACACTACTGAAAATTATGAAATTTCCGATCATCTGAAAGTGATCTTAAATCAAGTTGATACCAAAAAGTGGTCGGAAATAACAACAAAGGTTTTTCCGGATACCAAAAGTGGTCGGAACAAGACTTTCGACTTGATATAAGATCATTTTCGGGTGGTCGGAAATTCCATAATTTCCCGTAGTGCTAGTGAGCCCATAAAATTTATACAATACAACATAACTTTCTGTCCATTGAAGTTCCAAATTTAAATTATCAAATTC
Organism: Ipomoea purpurea; assembly: GCA_009835305.1. NCBI lineage: Eukaryota > Viridiplantae > Streptophyta > Magnoliopsida > Solanales > Convolvulaceae > Ipomoea > Ipomoea purpurea. Next base: position 2,557 of record VALG01005651.1, read on the forward strand.
GTAAGATTTTACGTTACCATGACAGCTAGCAATCATTAAGGATATTAATAAATTACATAAATTTATTGATATCCTTGTGAGACTCACTTCACGGAATTATCGGAATTATCATCATTTTCTATTCTTCTAAAATCATAATTTTCGGAATGGTTAGAATTTAAGATCTAAAACAAATTAGGGCTATGAAAATTAAAATATCATTTTAATGAAATTGATATAAAATGCAGTTAAACAGTTTAAAATTATTTTTAAATTACTCTATGTTTATAATTCATTATCATTATGGACATTATTATTGTAGCGTATGTAACTGTTACACATTTATTGCATCGATTTAATACATTTGTATTATGTGTATATATTATATACTTAACTTGTTGTAGATAAAAGATGATGAATGAAGAAACTATCATCCTTTCTCCCCATGTCTCTATTCTCTATTCTAAATTTTAGTTTAACACGTTATCAGCACTTGCTCTCGAGAACCTAAACAAATGATGGAATCGGAGTTAGATCGGGATCGCTGCGCATTTGATGAGATGAAAATCCAGCAGTGGTGGAGGTATATCAGTGTGCTCGGCGAGACACGGAGTCAACCAGTTCCTCGATCCAGCCGTGATCAGGCCCTTCACAAATCATCGGCGATCAGCCTATTCATCGTAGGCCCAGATCGATTGCCGTAAATAATACAGAGCCTTGACGCGGTGGAGACACTTCACAAATCATCGCTATCTTCGTCCGCAAAGCAGTTCGTCGATTGTAGCTGTCACCTCACTCCCACCGTTAGATCATCAGAGTAGGAGGTTTGGGTCGGTGTCTTGCGACGCCGATCGTCGAAGCAGTACGCCGAGATCCCAACCATTTCATCAGTCCCATGATCAGACCTTCGGATCGCCGCCGCAACCGTCAAGCACACGATCTGTGGACGTTGGCGAATCCCCGCGATTCCCCCCCGAAGCTTCGTCAATGGCGCTGGGACGGAGACTCACCTGCCTAATCATGATGTCCAGGCATCGCAATTTTTTTTCTGAGTCATTCCTCAGCCGTCCTTTCTTGTTCCTTCTTTCTCCCCATCTACAATGACAATCCTCTTTTGAAAAAAATGAATATGGGAGTTGAAGATAAGATAAGAATAAAGTGATGAGGATGAAGTTTGGCGAGGCTTGTTGATGATAATCCTCTTTTGCACGGCACAAGCAGGTGGTCGCGTTGGCCTCGGCTCGCTGGCGGCTACAAATTCAGCTGGGTCTGGTCCTGTTCGACAGACCCCTGCCGGAACCCTTGTTCCGGTCATCGGCGATTTGCCGGGTACAGCGTGCGTGGGTGATCTGCGGGGCGTACCGGAGTCACGATCGGTGGTTCCCGCTTCTAATGACATTGCTCAGCCTGCCGGTGGGATCTCTGGTGGGGGTAGAGCAACTGTGCAGCAGCTCGTTGTTAATGTGATAGCAGGTTACACCCAAGCATCACAATTATGTCCAAGTTTCTACGAGCTAAGTATTTATTTTCCAGTAGAAAATACTTATATATGCATTCGTATACATGCTAAGTTCATTATTATTTGTATCCTATATTCGTAAGTTTATTGGTCTGCTGTCTGCATACAACAATGTCTGCAATTGTATATATAAACACCCATTCATATCATGTAAACGAGGCATCAATTTCGATCCCGATAACAGTGTAGAAAAGGATGATACTAATGTGGAGATAGTTTATAATACTTGTGCAGAAGAGCCAAGAAATAAAGCCAGTGATTGCAGCATCGAATTCTATGAAAATTCATCTTAATACGTTGATCATAAGGCAGTTGGATCAGATATGGAATGTACTGTGAACTTATCCATTCATGTCATGCATTTGATACCAGAGTTGGGATGGGTTCCACGAATCTGATAATTCAAGGATACATGGTCCTTTAGGTAGTTATGGAAAATTGATGAATCTCTTGTGACTTCATCTTTAATTTTGTCTCTTTAAACAAAGCACTTCCTAACCCAACCTTTAATAAGTGGGGCCGTGGGGGTATTTCATTTTCCCCGAGATGCTGTGACATTTGTAAAGGTTCTCCAGTCTATGGTAATGGTATTGAAGGCAGTACTGCCTGTTTGGACTCATCCTCAACTTACAGAATCCAGTAGTGGAAAAGGCAACATCCTGCCTAGAATGGAAATTGTCACGAGGAATCTTGCATTGCTCAAGTCCTATATTGCACAAATATGTCAACATTACCTTCGGTGCACGGTACATTTTTTCATATTCAATTCCTTCTTATTTTATGGATGATGGAATATATCTGGTCATGATATTTCATGTTGTATGGTATCACATATTGAGTATGCTTCTCCTTATTTAATTTGAAAATTTGAGCATATAAATCTTGATTAGGCTCATATAAGAGAACTTGTTATTTCTCTTGTTGGAAATTAATTATTTGCTATAGGCCAGAGCTATTGTGATTTATCACACAACTTATAAGTGAGACAATAGCATGAGTTCTCAATATGGTTTTCATTGTTAGGTTGCACCTGTCGTGGCTAAACCTTAATTTGATCTTGTGATATCGATTAGAAAATATGAGTCTAAATATTGTGATATATAGTAAATATTGGATATAGCTTTGCCCAGAAGGTGATTTTATTGCACTAATTATATGATAACAGCACCAGGACAAAAATTCCCAAATGTAAAATTGACTTGGTACTGATTTAAAAGTCAATTGTTATTTGTCCAATTTCAAGTTTATTGGTTGCACTAATTTATTATAGCATTGTTTCACATGAGTCTTTGACATTGAAATAAATACCAAATTTGAGTATTTACACAAAAGGATAATACTTAATTTTTTTTAATATAGTTTTCCCAGAAGGCAAACTAAGAACGTTAATTTATTTGTCACTCGTTATCTTGCGTGTCATTTATGATAGTCACATTGTACTCCAGTAGTAGTACATGACAAATTATACTAAGTGTTTTGAATGTCATTGATTTTATTTTGAAAAATATCAAAAACTTAGTTTCCTTTAGCGAGAACGTACATACTCTCTGAGTTTTAAATATTCCCTACTTGACAATGTGTTTGGTCATTGGGCTATTTAAAAAAAAAAAAAAAAGGTTTGAAAGATTCTGAATATGGATTGACCTTTGAGTGACTAATGACTCATATGACTCATGAATGAAGTCTGCAACTTCTATTTTTAATGCTATCCTACTATGCAAAAATGATATGTGCTTAACAGCCAAAAGTGAGTCACACCATGTTGGTTTGCCTGAAGCAAATAAATTGCTAATATTTGACGTTTAATCTCCCTAAGATTGTCGAATGTTTCAATCATTTTGTTCAATGTGTATGCTTGCCCTATCTGATTTTATATGCCACTAGTGGTAAATTTCATACACATTTGACAACTTATTATGTTGTGATAATCTTTACATTTTTTTGAGACCCATTTTTTAAATTATGGCATGACCAATTGGGTTTCTTAGGGCAAACATAATGAGTTAGATATTACAATTTCTTATCCACATGAGTACTTTAAAGAGCATGTGTGAAGGAAAAATTACTAAATTATATGTTTTGGGGATATACTTTTGTTCTAAATCAAAATCTAACTCACTGCATATTACAAACCAATCCCTCAAGGATTGTTATGCCTAGTACATGGTTTCAAAATAAACATTTCCCTATCTGCGTTATTATTTATAGTGCGCAGTCTATTTCAATATATCACCACCACAACGTACCTCTAAAAAGGCTACTAAAGAAGTCTTTGTCTCTTGATTAATTAATATCAAAAGCACATGATATGAGACCAATACATATCCTTAGGTACGTTGACTGCATACTTAATTAATGAAGATTGTTTCTTGGCATTAGGGGGAGATAAGAGTTCAAATTTAATAGAATGCCAAGAAATTTCATAAAATGAAAATATCTTCATTATTTAAATCCATGTACTAGTTAGACTGAACTAGAAGTTCAGAAGATGATATATTTGCAATATTAGTAAATAATCTGCCAAATACATCCATTGATCATACTGATCATAAAAGAGTGACTAGGTCCCATATACCTTCCCCAACTTGGACCAAATATATTGATACTCCTTGATACCAGAAGTATAGGAGATCCATCGGTGTAAGAAATAAGAATCATTATACTAGATCTTGTATAAAAATATTGTCACTCTTGAAATAGCATTGAATAATTTAGTCCTGAAGACGCTCGTTCAGATGACGAGAAACCCTAGTCAATTTATAGGTGCACCAAACAAACACGGGATGCGGAACGAACAGATCAAAATATCTTTGGAAAATGTATAGAATCTGGTTGTTTTAGAAATTGACATTACTTTTACAAATATGGGAGACATTTATAAAAAGGTTATAGTTGTCGACAACACAATTGCCCTTACAAATTGCTCTGTTATATGATAATAATCTGGATCTAGAGTTAGGCATCGGAAGTGCCATGACTATTTAACGTATAAAGGAGCAATTAAGGCATAGCTCGACTCGTTAAAATAGATAATTCTCTTTTAATAATACACCATTTGAGCGTTAACCCTGAAGGTTACATATGGGTGTGTGCATGAAAGAGAAAATAAGAATAATGAGGTGATGAAGCGAGTTTGTAGCCTATGGTTCACGCAGAAACCCTTAATTGATTTTCATCAAATATACTCTCCCACGTAAATGGCATTAAGTTCCGCTACATAATACAATGGCAGAATTTTACTAAATTTTAGATATGGCCAGTTAAATTTATCTTGAGAAAATCCCTGATGGATTCATAATTCTCGAAATGAGGATTTTTAAGTATTATTATGTGTCATTATTACTATTTAAAAGGGTTGCGAATGGAGGTTAATTATCCTCATTGAAGGAAAATTGAATATGTGACCTTGTGTGCTCAGAATAAAAGGGTTGAATACATGAACTGTGTTTATTATTTATTATCTCAGCAAGATTGATTGGTGTAAACAACAATGAAATATATAAAGAGCTTGATAATGTCAGTTCATGTTTAAGACTGAGACTTTTGAAATAAAAAGCTTGTGAAAGCTATAAGTATTATCTCGACTTGAAGATCGAGTTTTTCTTTGAAGATTTATATATATATACACCAGTCAACCTACATCTAAAAATTCTTTTTCACATGTCTATATGCATATAAGTGTCATGTTTTTATCAAACTAAAGGTGCCTAATAATCTCTTGAAGCAATAAGGAACCATTTAGACTCGAAGTCCTTACTTCATTATCGTTGGATCACCATTTTTTAGAGCCAGAAGTTCCATAATCGCAACATATTTGTGATGAAATAGCTAGCAAAATTTAGTGCTCCCCCTACAAATGAAGTACTTGAATAATGATTAACATATTCTCCGTATCTTCGAGATACAAAGACATAACATTTATGTAAGAAACCATTATACGGTTTTAATAGGCTACTTGGGTACCAGCTGTTTTGTTTGATCCTGCAATGCCCCTGCCAAGTCCAAACTGGTTATACAATGGATTTCCCTAAATGTTCAAAATGAGGACAATAAACACTTGTGTTGCACAAATGTTATATGAGCTCTAGAAGAGCCATAAGATTTGTACACTACTTTAGTGACAATCCAGAAGATTTGTCCAATCCATCCCTTCAAATTTTGAAATATATGTAAAACTTGAAGATTGTTATCTTCAGGGGAGACATGAAGTACATTACTTGAATCATCCGGAAGATTGAACGTAAAATCCTGAAGATTAAGTCATAAAAGACTAACAGTTGCGCACTATTTGCAACACATAGAATATCATGTACTCTTTTCCTCACTAGTTTTCTCCCATTGGGTTTTATAGTGGTGGTTTTTAACGAGGCATGAGTATGATATAGTAATGACAATGGGGAAAAGTTGCAAAATAATTGCTTAAATGACAAACCCCAAAATCCTGAAGATTATGCAGTTTGCGCCCTGAAGGCTTATGGTTGTACTCTTTTTCCCTTAACTAGTTTTTCCCACAGGGTTTTCTTAAGTTAAGGTTTTGGAGGACAATACAAATATGTTTACATATATCATATACTCTTTTCTTCAACTAGGTTTTTTCCCACGTGGTTTTCCTAGTGAAGTTTTTGATGAGCATGAATATATTTTCTATTGTATTCTTTTCTTGTCTAGGTTTTTCTCACGGGTTTTCCTAGCAAGTTTTTGACGAGACGAAATCGTGGCCAAATAATGTCCAAGGGGAGTGTTATAATTCATTATCATTATGGACATTATTATTGTAACGTATGTAACTGTTACACATTTATTGCATCGATTTAATACATTTGTATTATGTGTATATATTATATACTTAACTTGTTGTAGATAAAAGATGATGAATGAAGAAACTATCATCCTTTCTCCCCATGTCTCTATTCTCTATTCTAAATTTTAGTTTAAACTCTAATTTTATAGATGAAATAAATTAATTACTTTAACCGATAGACTATTTGTATCTAAATAACTGATAGACTAAATTTATTCTTTGATTATAACAAAGGCCAAAGTGACATTTTTTATTTACTATAATTATTTTAAATTGTTTGATCTTTGTACAAATAAAAAAAGATTTCAAAAAAAATTCAATTGAATAATAATTACTACTTTTACGTCATGTGTTTGTCGTCGTAATAGTGCCCACGCAGAAGAACTGTACGTTAGAATTAAATTTTATATGTTGATGTTTTAAAGGCTTTGTAATCAAATTTTCAAGGTATACAATGTAAATGGACATCTAATATTTTTATTTTTTTTGAATTTTTTTTTATTATAATTAGGAAGGGGATACCTTACAATTTTGAAAATTACTTTAATCAGCTACCGTATACCTTATTGTTTTTGGTCATTTAATTATCGTTCTTGTGGGACCATACAATATTGTACGTTACAGTAAAAATTTTGTCCGTTGACATTTCAAGGGCTACGTTATCAAATTCTCATTGTCCACCACCACAATTGACAACTAATAATCTTTTTTTATGTTGAAATTAGTTAAATCCGATTAAGCACAAACCGTTACAATTTCGAGTCTCTTAATTGCCGTTCTAGTGGGGCCCATAAAAATATGTTTGGGGCATCCTCAATAGTTGTAGGTTTTTGAAGAGTTTTAACATGTGTGATTAGAATATAGAAACTAGGAGGGGATGAAAAAAAAAGCAAATTCTGAAATTAAAAAAGTAAAAAGGAAAAAAAAAACTCCTTAATGTGACCAGCGTGCACGTGCCGTGTACTCGACAACTAGGCGTTGCGTTTTCTATGCAACGCATACAAAAAGAGTATATCCAAAATTGGGGTGGGATCCAAATTGGGACATTTCTGACCAAAATTCTCCATTTACGACAAGAACCTCAACTTTTCTTTAGCTCACCCACTCTCCTCAACCTCACCCAATATTCCTCAAAAATTGATCCTAAATTCTATGGGATGCTCTTACAATAGAACTTTTTTCAATTTAGGTTCTTACTGTTATGTTATCAAATTTTCAAGGTTCCACCTTGATTGCTAAGAATCCTTTGGATATGAAAATTACGTAAATCCAACTTGCCACACAATGTTACAATTTTCAAGTAATTTGATTGTCCTTTCTAATGGCCCAATTTTAAGAGTTTTTGCAGGTGTGATTAGAGTATAGAAACTGGGAGGGATGGAAAAAGAAAAAAAAAGAACAAAAAAATTCTGAAATTAAAAAAAAATATATCTCTTTAACGCGTCCATCGTGCATGTGTCGTGCACTCAAGCAACACATAGAAAAAGTGTAGATCCAAAATTAGGTGGGACCCACATTGGGATATTGTCGACTAAAATCTCCATTTACGACAAGAACCTCAACTTTTCTTTCACCACACCTACTATTCTCAAAAACTGGTCCTAAATCTCCTAATGAGGATGCTCTTACAATAGAACTTTTTTCGATTGACGTTCTAAATGCTATGTTATCAAATTTTCAAGGTTCCACCTTTATTTCTAACAATCCTTAGGATATTGAAAATTACGTAAATTCAATAGGCATACAATGTTACAATTTTTGAGTAATTTGAATGTCCTTCTAGTGGGCCCATAAAATTTATACATTACAATAACTTTTGTCCATTGAGGTTCCAAATGTTACATTATCAAATTCTTAAGATTTTACGTTACCATGACAGCTAACAATCATTAAGATATTAAAAATTACATAAATTGATTGATATTTTTGTGAGACTCACTTCACGGAATTATCGGAATTATCTTCATTGTCTATTCTTCTAGAATCATAATTTTCGGAATGGTTAGAACTTAAGATCTAAAACAAATTAGGGCTATGAAAATTAAAATATCATTTTTAATAAAATTGATATAAATGCAGTCAAACGATTTTTAAATTATTTTTAAATTGCTCTACATTTTTTGGATGAAATAAATTAATTTATTTGAAACGATAGATCTAAAAATTTATTCTTTGATTATAACAAAGGCCAAAAGTGACATTTTTTATTTACTATAATTATTTTAAATTGTTTCATCTTTGTACACCAATAAAAAGATTTCAATAAAAAAAATCAATTGAATAATAATTCTCGTTAGGGAATATAGCGGAATAATGCGGACGAAGAATCGAAAATAGAGAATATAGAATTGAGATAATAAGGGAAATGTATAAACTAATAAAATTGTATAAAAATGAAAAAATAATATTAACAAGGAAATGGACGTATAAGAAAATATATAACATTAATATTATCACCTAAATATATCTAAGTAAGCCACGATCAAAACAATTAAGTAACTTAGGGCTATACATAAATATTTGTAGTATAATCATACCACAGTAAGGATTATATAATATTCTTAAAAAACAATAGTACTATGGCCACCAAAGTGGAGTGCAGTAACTACAGGTTTTACAATTGGAGACATAAATTAGAATATCTATCAAAAAATATGACTACACTATTCACACATACTTGTTTTGGATAGATAAAGTGTGCTACCGTTTTGGACCCGATCCCTGGTTCGTATCTACATGCCAAGAGATTTCTTTGCTGCACCACAGGTGCGATGGCCCTCTCATCTGCAACTCATTCTTACACGTCCTGAGTTACTCTATACTCAAGGTCATCAGGGGAAAAGCAATGAGCATATTCACTTCCAACATAGGCAAGCATAGACAAAGAACTCTTAGAAATCGTCCTTTAGATACAGTAAACTCTCAAAAGAGAATTTAGAGGAATTATAATATAGATATATACTAACAACTCTATCTAAATATATAACTATATATCATAATATATATGATATATATATATATATATATATTATATAATGCATATGTGAAGAGGAAGAAAGAATCTTACTTTCGATAGATCATTAACTTACAAACTATGGCTCCACGTATTTACGTAGCAAGAAGAAGGAGAGTTATCGCGGCAATGGTAAGAAGGAGAGCAGAAGGCGGAGGGACAGCATCGCGATGCGGAAGGCGTTGAGAAAAACGCATCTTCATGCATATATCATGAGCCACATAACTTTGGCAACCATATTTCTAACAAACTCCCACCTTGGATCAAATTCACGCGCAGAAAAATTAAACAATGAAACACACTCCGACTAAACCTCAACACTGTTTGGCAACCTTAGTACATTACGGAGGAGGGTTTTGGGTGAGCGTCCATCTGCTTGGAATTCTCTAATGTGTGACATCTTCTGAACGATCCTTAATCCTCCGCAGCTACAACAATCTCCGAATAAAATGATATTCTGACATCCAATGGTTGTCTTCCGGTTTCGGCATGATAGGTATCTCCATGAACTCTTTGGTGAGATGGATAGCACTTGACTATTCAGAGCATAGACAACCATACAATAGTGTGGGACCAATACTGTGAAACACCAAAAGCGTTCCATAACCAAACCCCCATGTAGCCAAGTAAAGCTTGTCTTTGACACCCTTCTTTGTGGCTCGCAATATATTACACCGCCTTCAATCCGTAGGATAACATGCCAGCATACTCGAAGCGTAGCTTTCTAAACTTATAGCACAATTACCAAAGGCAGTTGAAAATAATCAACTGGACAAAAAGCGATCCGACGTCTGTCAAGAACCACCACATGCAATCAGAATCTACACAAGCCCAACTAATGGTACAGTAGCTATCAATAATCGGCATGGCATGGCCAGTATAGATTTCTCGTGATAAAGACTAACAAAACCAAAGGCGAAGTACCCTTTAGTACCGTAAATCCATTTAAGCGCGCTTCCACATGCTTCCTTACCCAGGCGTCTCCATGCATGTAGTGACCGACTCACAACACTTACACAACATTGAAGCCAAATCAGTGTCTAGTGCATACCATAGCATACATAAAGACTTCCCAACAGCACTACGAGTAAAAGGAACTTTTGACATCATAGCCACATCAATCATCAGCACTTAGGCATGAAACCCTAGAGGATTCAAGCCATTAAATGGTAGCACCAAGGTGAGTAGACACATCGTTTACAAATTGGACATATCCTGAATCAGGCATCAACCGCAGCCCATATTTCAACCATAACTTTTTCTGGGATCAGATAAATTTCTTGACCCGTTCCGAGCGATCCCTGTGATAATCTAACATTCCAAGAATCCTTCTTGCTGCACCAAGGTCTTTCATCCTCAAAAACTAACTGATTTGCTGTAGTTCCTGCATGACTTCCGCGATCACAGTCATCAGAGGGAATCAATGAGCACCTATCGA
>VALG01005654.1:0-12997 GCA_009835305.1 Ipomoea purpurea
AAAAAAAAAAAAAAAAAAAAAGATTTTTCGGATCAAAAAAAAAAAAGCTTTTACCTTTTTCAAGAAAACAAAAAAGGTAGTGGGGTTTATTTCCAAACTCATTCCTTCTTTTTTTTAAAAGGGCCAAAAAAAGCTTTTGGGAACGCTTTCTAGGCAATTTGGTTTTTTTAGGGAAGGATTTTTACCAAAGGGGCTCAAACAAAAAAAAATGGGGGAAAAAAAAAAAAAAAAAAAAAGCCCCAACCCAAAACTTCTTTTCTTCTTTCTTTTTCTTTCACCGCTTGCCCCTTCTCTCTCCTTCTTCTCTCTCTTCTCTCTCCTCTTCTTTCTTCTTTCTTTCTTCCCCTCTTCTGCTCTTCCCTCTTCTTCGGCAAAGTTTGCTTTCGGCGACGCGGCACCCACAAAAAAGGGGCAAAGGTTCGGCGAGCGGCTCCGGGGGCTTTTTGCAAAAAAGCGACGGGCGGGGTGTTGGCGGGTTTGGTTTTTTCAAAAAAGCGGTTTTTTGGTGGGGCCGGGGAACGGGTTGGGTTTGGGTGGTTTTGGGAAGCTAAACGTGGTTGGGGTTGGTTTGAGGGGGGGTTTTTTTTTTGGGCTTCTCAACTAAGGTTTAAAAGGGGAAAGGAAGAAGGATAAAAAGGAAGAAAAAAAAAAAAAAAAAAATAAAAATTAAAAGGGGGAATTTGGGCGATTTTTTTTTTAAAGGGGGATTTTTGGGAGAAAAAAATTGGGGGAAAAAAAAAACGAAATGATTTTTAAAATTTGGGGATTTTTTGGGTTTAAAAAAAGGTGGAAAAATTTTTTCCAAATTTTGGGTTTTAGAATGGAAAATTAAAAAAAAAAAAAAAAAGAATTTGGAAATTAAATTCTAAAAAAGGAAAAAAACTATTTAATTAAAAGGCCTTTAAAAGTTTGTTTTTAAAAAAAAAAAAGAAGGTTGGGGTTGAACTAAAAAAAAAAGGAAACAAAAATAAGGGCTTTGGGTTCAAAGAAAAAAACTTTTTTAAAAAAAAAGGTTATTAAATTTTTTTAAAAAAACATTTAGGCTTTTTTTTGATTTTTTCAAAAAGCTTTTTTTACACAAGAAAAACAACGGGGCTTTTTGGTATTAGGGGAATTCGGCTATTCTTCCCAAAGTTTCAAAAAAGAAGGAATAACTTTGGGGAAAACAATTTAAGAGGGGAAGTTTTCCCAACAAGGGGAAAGGAAAATTGTTTGTTAGAAAAAAAAAAAAAAAACAAAAAAAAAAAAAACCAAAAAAGGGTTTTGGTAAACGGGAATTCGTAGGAAAAATTGGCCCAAAAAAAAGCCACCAAAAAAAAAAAAAAAAAAAACAAACATTTTTTTTCCCAAAAAAAGTTTGTTATTAAACTTACAACTTTCCACAAAGAAAAGGGAAAAGGCTTTTTAATTGTGGGTCAAAAAAAAAAAAACTTTCAAAAAAGGGTTTAGTCAACTTTAAAAGGCAAAAGAAAAAGAGTTTTTTTTACACTTTAGGCTTTTTCCTAAAAAAAAAAAAAAATTTTTTCCACTTTTTTACCAAAAAAAAAAAAAAAGGAAAAAAAAAAAGGTTTCATTTTTGCAAAAAAAAGGGGAATTGCCCAAAGAAAAAAAAAAAAAAGAACAACAAAAAAAACGGAAAAAAAAAAAAAACCACAAAAGGTAAAAACAAACTCAAAAAAGGGCAAAAACAAAAAAAAAAAAAGTAAACATGATTAAAACCTCGCGGGAAAAAAAAACAAAATGAATTTTTAGGCTTGAGGAAAAAAGGGGCTTTTTTACCTTGGCAAAAAAAACTCTTCCCTCCACCAAAAAGGGCCCCTTCCGGGAACTTCAAAGCCTTGCGAAAAAAAACGCGCCATCACAGAAAAAGACCCCCTTTCCAGGTGGGGTTCTAGCTTTCTAACCTTTGGGCTTTCCAAACGGCCCGAAAAAACCAAAAAAAAAAAACTCCCGGATGGCTTCCTCCGCGGCTTCCCCAAGGGGTTGGGCCGGGTTTTAACGGCTTTTTCTCTTGACCGGGCTTAGCTGGGGGATAAAACTTCCGCGCGACTTTTTGTGACCTTCGGAAATTCTTTCCACAAATCGGAAAAAAAAACATTCGGTTTACCCGAAAAAAAAAAAAGGCCGTTTTGCAGTTTTCTGGGGGGCCAAGCATTTTTTGCAACCCCTTTTTCCAACCCATCTTTGGCCAACAAAAAGAAAAAAAGCCAAAAACCCCTAAAGGGCTTTGATTTTCCCTTGTTCCATCTTTTTGATTAGGGGTTTTTCCTTGAGAAAAAAAGAAAACGATGGGGACAACAAACATTTCTTGCCGGGGGGAAAAAAAAAAACTCGGTCTTTTGGAAATTCTTGGAAAACGTTAGAAAAGGAAAAAAAAAAACCTTTCCGCCCCCTCCAGTCCCTCTTTTCCTAGCCTTGCTCGCAACGAAGTTCCTCTTTTTTTTGAAAAGGCTTTTTTTGGCTTTGCCACGCGATTTAACAAAAGGATCAAGCGGGGGGCACACATTACGTTTTTAAAAGCGTTTTCCTTTAAAAAGGAGGAAAAAAAACCTTCATTGGGGGGCCTTTTTTTTTTTTTTACCTCACAAAAGTTTTCAACTTGGGCCTTTTTCGGGGCCGGGACCCCCCCTCAATTAGGGGTTTTCAAGGAACCCCCCGGGGCCACGAATTTCTCGAAAAAACTTTTAGGCCGAAGGGGGTTTCTATAGGCAACCCAAAAAAAAGGCATCCTTGGCAAAAAAAAAAAAAAAACCGTTGGCCAAACTTTTCCAAAAAGGGAAAAAAAAAAAACCTTCCTTTTTGTTTTGTACATTCACAAAAAAAAAACCAAACCAGGGATCATTTTTTTTTTGGGGAACCCATTTTGCTTTGGGCCAGGTGGGGAGGAAAAAACTTTCCCTTTCATTTTTTTTTTTTTAACCCCATTTGTTTTTGGGGGGCCCAGGCGGGCACCAATTGTGGGCCGGGGTAAAAAAAGGAAAACCTCCTTCCAACCGGGGCAAATTTTCCTGTCCCTTTGAAAGGGCGGCTTGGGGGTTCCAAAAAAAGGTCGGGAAAAACCCCTCTGGTTTCTTCCAAAAGGGGGGGGAAAAAAAAAAAAGTCGGGGGGGGCTTTTCATGGGGGGGGGGAAAACCTTTACCCACCCCAAAAAAATCCGCTTTCACTGGTAAAAAAAAAAGTAAAAAAACCAATTTAAAACCCCAAACTCCAAACCTTCTCCTTTTCCTTTCCGGGGGTTCAAAAAAGGGGGGCCCCAACCCAACGGTTGGGAAGAACTTATCAAACACCCGTAGCCACTCTTCTAAGACTACCGGGTCTTCCCTCGCCGACAAAGGTCGGCGATTGATGTCCCGACACTAAACGTCCTACATCATGGTGCCCAGCAGGGGGAGGAGGCGGCACAGCGTGATTGTTGTTCAACAAGTCATCACTGAGCGTCTGCATGGTTTGTGTCAGGGTGGTGAAGGTTCTGGAGCGAGCTGCTCGTTGGATGGGGTCTCTGGGGTGCGTGCTCAAGACGAGGAGGCATCGCAACTTCTACAACTACAAAACGATTACGAAAAGATAGCAACAAACAAAGGACAAAAATCAACACACAGCTAACCGGCAACTTAGAGTCCTAAGACTAACACTTAGCTTCTTATGGTCGCTTAGAGGTCTCAAAACACACTTAACCACTTAGAAAGTCTAGACTCAACTCTTCCTAGGCTCAAACCTAGGCTCTGATACCAACTGTAACACCCCCCAAACTTTCTATATATAAAAGATCTTAACACATGCAAATAACACAACTAAACACTAGCACAACGGAAGATAAAAGGTAACTGGATAAAAGCAAATCCAACAATGGTAAACGCTACGGCGGTCAAATCTGCAATGTGTACACAACTATCCCAAAGTCAACAATCTAATACTACATCGGCGCACAGGCCACAAAACCAGGATAAAGGTACTAAACTACCGGCCACATAGACATTGCGCTCGTCTAGACATCACCTGAAAGAACACAAGATAAACATGGGACGACGCCGGTCAGCGTTAATGCTGGTAACCCACCAATACCTGTTAAGTATCATACATAGATAGGGTATATATACAAAAATCATTTCAAAACGGAAATACATATATATAATTGAAAAACCAAGAGTAAACACCAACTCAAACTCATCACTCTCAACACATGCCTTTGTGACAACACACTCACAAGAGAGAACATACGACCACGGTTACACAAGCCTCGTGACATCACACATCACGAGTTGAAATGTGTTGTCCCGAATGGGTGGCGAGAAGTCTAGAGGAGGGGGTGAATAGACTTCTCTAAATTTTAAATTCTTTCGCAAAACACACAAGGCAAATAACACTTTGAATAATTCAACTAAGTAACAAGCATCAACAAGATAAACAACTTAGAGTGTGCAGCGGAATAGGTAGCGGTATAGTGTTATGCTTAATAGTGTGGTGCTCAAAGAGAGATTCTAAACATGCAATACGTTAGAAACACTTAATATGGTTCAAAGATATGTACGCAAAGTTTGGCTCGCATGCAAACGTGGGAACTATCAAACCCAGACAGATAAAGATACGCGATAAATCGTAATCGGGTTAGTTCGCAGTTAGAATAAGCATGCACAAAATATATGAGCAGTAAGTAAATAGAGAGAGAGATTTATAGTGGTTCAGAGGTGGTGTAATCCTCCTAGTCCACTCTTCTCCTTTCACTTCAAGGAGGAAATTCACTATTCTTCGATCACCCAGATACAATAGTGAATAAGTGCCCAACGACACTTCTCCGAGTGCTTCGCACAAAGCTACACTCCTCCAAGGTTTTTCGCAAGCTCCTCTTGTTACTCCGCCTTCCCGAGTACTTCGCACCAAGCTGTACTCCTACACCACGAGAACTACGCACAAAGCTACGCTCTCACAGGGTTTTCACAAGCTCCCCTTGTTACTCTACCCTTTACACCGAGTGCTACGCACAAAGCTACACTCCAACTGGGTTTTTCACTCTCTCCAGTTACTCTACCCCTTTTCTACACTCAGTAGAAGATTTACAATGAAATACAAAAGATTTCTCTCACTCAGACTTGAATTCTATCGTGTATAGCTCAATATATCACTTGATGATGATTGATTTATTCTTTGTTGTTTTTAAGCCTTGTTCAAGTGTTTGTCTTCAAGTCTGCTTGGGCATTTATAGCCAAAGAAAGCTATTTGCCCGTTGATCAACTTTCGATCTCGATCGTCCATTTTGAATTGTAGTTGATCAAAAATATTGTCAACTTGATCTGCAATTGGTAGATGTCATTTCTCCTTTTGTCAGATGATTTGAATAATTTGCCCGTTGCCGTGTCTTGAATTTGTAGCCTCCAAAATTTGAATAAGTTCGGCGCGGCGTGCTTGATTTCTTCTCCTTCATAAATGCTCTGACATGTCAAGTTGATCAAATAATTTATCTGCTGATTCTTGCTTGAGTATAAAATTTTTCAAATCAGCCTTCTTCGAGCGTCTCCGGTTCCACCGTAAAAACTTGATGTTCAGATGAAAATATATCAGATATTTTCTCTTCATGATCCTTGTAAATATATTGGAACCTCTGTAAAAACTTCATAGTTGTTCATGGTGAGATGCTCTGTTTCGATTTGTGCTTGGTCCACCTTACATGGTGTGTTTTCTTCATCAGGTGCATGGCTCTTTGTGAGACTTGTGCATTCATCTTGGTTAGTCTCCATATTGTCTAGTCTCCCAAGCTAGCTAGTCTCCTTCTTGGTTAGTCTCCCAGGCTAGGTAAAAATGCTTAACTCAAGATTTGAACTTAAGATCATTTAGCACAACTTACTTACATATCATCCAACTCTTCTAACATCGTTCTTAGTGATTTATTTGCATCATAAATTCTGTTAAGCTATAATCCCACTTAACTTCTTCAAAAAAATTTTGATCTTCCAGACTTGTACAAGGGTTGCATGATATGGATCCAACATACTCTGTAGACTCAAACTGACTCAAATAGAATCAAATTGGGGACTACTTGATTTTTCAAAATTACATTTCTCATCAAAAAATTTACAATTTATTCCTAACAATTTTCCCCTTTTTGATGATGCCGAAACTTATACCCAAGTCATTTTGGCTTCCTCAATTTTTAAAAAAAGAATAATTTCTTTTAAAAATGCTTTTATTTCGATTAGACAATTGATGGGTTTAACAAAAAAATGAAAACTTAGAGATTTTAAAATTGGACAATCCTAAACGTATACTTGAGACTTTGATGTCGGGGTTTGCATTTTTCTTTTTAGCTGAATTTTTTCTTCCCCCTATATATTCTCATTTTATACGTGTAACATTAATTCTAGGTCCAAATTAAAATCTTGTGACATATAAAACACAATTAAATAAAATAGCTAAGACACACTAGATAAGTATGGTACCAAAAATTTTAGTCATGCATATTCAACCCCATTTAGCTTAGCATAGATTGTAACACCCCAGATTTTTAAGACTTTTTCAAACTTATAATAAAGGTAGAATCTTATTAAATCCCAAGATATAAATACAAGTGTACGGGGTGCTATGCCACACCTGGGCTAGAGAACCCAAGTGCACAGGCTAACTAACTAATATCCTCAGAACGTAAATAAGTAAACGAGGCACGCAGGCCAAAAAGGAAACTATCTACTTCTACGCTCCAAGTTCTAGCGCGCTCCAGTGACTTAATCTTCTGTGCCTGAAAGCCAAATATATCTTTCAGCGAGAGATGCTGGTAACCCACTCCAACGCGTTAAAAATACAATACATATAGAAATATATATAGATATACGAAAACCATTTGAGCATGAAGATATATCCTACGAACTCTAGCTTTAAAACCGGGGAATGACTCGACAGATAAGGCCAGACGCAACAGTTATAACAGCATATGCAGTTCACAACAGATAAGGCAGATAAGGCAAAGCATAAACAATAATCATAACCCACATAAGCAATCCCCAATAAATCCCATAGTCACATCCCCCAAGGTACTCATAATCACAACTCATCCATATCACAACACATAAGCACTTTGTTGGCGCCACAGGACCAATCGCATGCCCATACATGAGGGTCAGCGCATATAGCTCTGACACGGCCCCGCAGCACCCTGCCCCGTATCGCAACACGGAGGGGTCGATCGCAACCGACCGATGAACCGCAGCTCATCATAGTGTTTGATCGCAACCAAACAGTGGACCGCAGCCCAAGAGAGTGTCATCTGACCGCAGCCAGGAAAAAGGACGAACCGCAGCTCGTATAGAAACGTTTGATCGCAACCAAAACGGTGGACCGCAGCCCAAGAGTCATCTGACCGCAGCCAGCTTCTGAACCGCAGCTCAGGATAACCAATCCGATCGCAACCGAATTGGGGTAACACACACACATAACACATAGCAAGCACATGCAACCCACATTACACATTGGGAAGGGGGAAAACGTATAACAAACCTATGCGTGATCCATCACATACTAAGAATAGTCCTAAGGGTTCATACTTCTTCCACCTAGGTCAACGGATACCAATTCAACTAGCATGCAATATAATAGACTCATAAACCTACGAACGTACCCGAAACATCAAACTAGACATAGGCACGATAAACGGAGTCCGTTGGGACACCACGGGGAACGGGGAACATCAAACGGGGAAGCCGGGGTCCCGGTGGGAAAATTTCCAGCGGGTAGCCGGTGGGTGGGGGCCACCCGCCGGCTGTTACTGTTCCGGGCAGCGGGTCGGCGGGCAGCTGCCCGCCCGCCGGCTGCCCGCTGCCGGGCTTGTTCGGGCAGTGGGTAGGTGGCGGGTCCCTACCCCCACCTACCCCCACTGACTCTTTTTCATCACTTTTACGCCCCGGGAACCATTGTGGAACCCGAAACCATGCTTAGACACTTTACAACGCAATTAACGACAACACGTAGACAATTAACGGATCAAATACGAGAAACGAACGGCACATAACCTATCATGCTTTTCTAAACATAATCAACACCCAAACATGCGATTTCCCACCCGATAATCCAAGAATAAACATACATACAACCTAGGGTTCTAATCTTTTTATATCAACAAGAATACGATTCGTCTTCTAATTGCAAGATTCGGTAAGAATAACATCAAGCACACAATTATCAAGAACAACACATAATATCAAGAATCCCAATTAATCATCAAGAACATCATAATTATCAAGAATCCCAGTCCAATCAATTAATATCAAGATCATTATCAAGGATCCATGGAATCATTATATCCAACATATTAATTCGCCATTCACAATATATGGGGGAAACCCTAAGGGGAATCATAGCTATGAAAATAGGTTTTGTTGACATGGGTTACCTCTTAGCCTTAATTAATTCCTTGGCTATGAAGGATCTTTCTTTAAGCTTTCTTGATTTCTTGATTTCTCCTAGGGAATTCTTGGAGCTCCTTGGGTGGTGAGAGATTATTGTGGTGGGATTCTAAATGCCTTCTAAGTTCTCTATTTATATGTTATGGTCTAAATTCCTCCTAGGATTAGGTATTGTGCTTTAGGGAATGGGGGTCCAATGGACCATGGTGGGCTTAAAAGCTAATTAATCATTGTGATTTATTTCTGATCCTTTTTGGGTAAGGTGATTAATTAATTAATGGTTTTAGGATTCGTCAACACGGGGTGTTACATAGATAGCGTACCAAAAGATGTAATGTGCTTGCTAAATAACATGTACACCAAAAATATGGAATTTGTCAAACAATTTTACCTCCCTCTTAATTTAGCATTGATGTGAGCCCTCAACTTCTTGCAATCTTTCTCAAGGCCTTTGTGTTGAATGGTGCTGCAACTTGTCCGGTTACGTAGTTACCGTAAGCTTCTCTTATGTTGTCTCCTTTCAACACGCCTGCTTCATGCCAAAAGATGCATTCATCGGACGTACGACCATCGCTCATTTGTTCACTTCGATGTCCGAACTCGGTTTGAAGCTCTTGCAGTTTTTGCATTCTTGTGGCAAGAGGCTTCGTCATGGTGCATTTGGCTGGGTGGCAACACATCATGAGGGGTTGAGCTTGAGCTAGGGCAAGTACCTCTAAGATAATCAATCATGATGCTTGTACTATGATTTCGACCTTGACCACCTTCGACTTCTTGGAGTTGTTGTTGGTCGAATGAGTTCCACCCAATGGTCCTCTTGGTTGTGGAGCTCTCGGTTGTGATGATGCATATGCATAGGCTTGAGGCACAAAATGACTTGCTAATCCTTCCCCCTTTTCGGCAAGCATTAACAAATTTTTGAAAGCTCTGCGAGGAAGAATTTTGTTTTTCACGAACACCTTCAAGAAGATCCTATTTGATGTGAGTTTGTTGTAGAAGTCCCTTCATTTGTTGCTCCAATAGCTTGAGTCTTGAGATTGTTTCGGGCCCAAACTTTCCCATTTCATCACTTCATTTTTCAACTCCTCCTTAGCCGTATCAATTCATTTTTCAATAGGCCTTGCCTATTGAACAATTGCAAAGCATGGTCAACCATGTCCTTATGATAATCATCAAGCATGTTGGCTATGGCATCCATCTTGGTATTCAACCCTCCCGTGGACTCTTGAAGAATCATCTTAACATCTCCAACATTTCCTCCCGTAAGGTTTGAACATTGAACAATGTTTTGGCTTGCATTGGTGGTTTTGGATTCGGCATTGTGTGAGTAAAATCATCTTGAGGAGTGGTAAGCATTGTCTCGGCACGGTTTGGGTCGGCCTCCTCATTGTTGTAGCAAAGCATCAAGGTGGTACGGTTCCTTGGGTTATCTTGATCATATAACTCACATATAGTTGGCAAGCTAGGCAAATTACGTGCTTCATCCAAATTTAAAGAAATTTGATGGCTTGGTGAACTCATATTGTCTTGAATTGATCCCGTAATCTCCATTGCAGGATGAGGAAAGCAAGACTCATAGCTCAAATTTTCATCTCCAAAAGTGGCAGGATACGGGTCTAACTCCGGCAATCCTCCATCATCAATTCGTGCCATAGATCCTTTTCCAGTGGCCCTTCAAATTTCCTCCCTTGAAATTATAGTTGCCCGGCGGATTTCATTTGGATCAAACTCTCCAATCGGCACATCCAATGCGACTTCAACAATTACATTTTTCTCGGTTCTTTTCTTCTTGCAAGCTTGGTCATGAAACAAGAATTAAGGACCGACAATCTTGTGGCTCGGGCAAGATCACGAGTACCTAGCCAACTCAAAACAAGTTCCTCCCTTTCCAAGGTATTTGGCCCAATTGTCTCGGCCAACTTGTTGTGATCGTTCAATCTCCAAGCTCTCCAAGCTTTGGCACGCTCAAACTCCTCCAATAAAACACTGTCCACCCCAATAGTTGGTATATTATCAACACTGCCAACCTCAACTCTGTCACTCTCAACTGCATTAATCGACAATCTATTAACTCTTTCAATCGTCTCGGGACAGTTTAAGACAAGGGGGTTCGGGTTTGGCAAGGTTTTGGGTCGAGTGATTATTGGGTGGCTAGATGTTTCTTCATTAGATCTTATTGCGGGGGTGTTGGATCCCCCAGTGCTTGGTTCACGAATGACGGGTCTTAGAGCTAGGGAAGGGTTTGAGGCTTTTCTTTTTCGGGTAGGCTTGGGTACGGTGGGAATTTTTGGTTCAGTTGTATTTGGTCGAAAGAGGTAGTTGTGGTTAGTGACAAGTTTGGCTTTGGATAGAGTCACATTTTTTGTTCTTAAAATCTCTCCAATTGCAAAACCATATCCAATCTCTTGTTGGAACCAACCATCTACCAACGGTTTTGCCTTCTTCAAAGATTCACACAATCTCTCAAACATGAATGCACCCCAATCAACACACACATTATTCAAGATAATATCCATTATCAACAACTTCTCCCTAGATAATTTGTCACGGCAATGGTACCTAGACTCAACACATTTGTGTATAATATCCAATAGGAGTCCATAGTCCTTTTTCAAGTCTTTTTTATTGCCGTTAATCTTAGGAGCTAGCGGTGTGTTGGCATCGCGTACCTCGGCCCAAGTAGCATTGATGTCAAACACATGAGTTTCTACCCGCAAATTTGACTCAACAATATTAAATACCCTCCGAAAATCATCTACTTTTATTTCTATTTCAACTCCTTTCACCATAGAAATAATTGAATTATTCTCAATTCTAGCATGCAAATATAGCTCGGTCACCTCATCCTTGTAAAAACCAACATATCTAAAGGTGCAAAAATTTAACAACCCACAAGTTTCAAGAGAGTTGATAATTTTTACCCCTAAAGTTTTGTCCTCAACTTGCTTGTTAAAATCGGTGATGTCGAGTATCATTCTACTAAGCACACAGCTTGATCTCTTTGTCCTCCAGTGGTGATTGTCTCCACCTCCATTTGGTCAACCTTCATTGGGTAGAGCTTGAGTTTGGGGATTTTGGTGAGATTTTGGATTTTTCGGCGCGATGTCCGAAAAAGGTGAGGGGTTTGGGTATTTGGATTTAGAGAGT
The DNA here is from genome assembly GCA_009835305.1 of Ipomoea purpurea. Lineage (NCBI taxonomy): Eukaryota > Viridiplantae > Streptophyta > Magnoliopsida > Solanales > Convolvulaceae > Ipomoea > Ipomoea purpurea. The sequence goes on from VALG01005654.1 coordinate 11,536, forward strand.
GTTTGGGTGAGATTTTAGGTTTGGGTGATGGGTTTTTATGAGTAGAAGGATTTTGTGTAGAAGATTTGGATGGGTGGAAAATGTGGACTCTTCCTTGTTCTAAAATCCGGTCGGCGAGAGTGGAGAAGAAGAAGTGATTTCACTTTTTGGGTTTCTCCCTTCTACCCGTTAGAATTGAGGGAAAATCTTTGTGAAATTACTTCTTTGCCCTCTAGTGGATGGAGAGAGAGTATTGATCTCTTTGAGGATAAATTCGACCTTCCACATGATTTAATTTGCCAGCTCAGATTTAAATACTCCATTTGTGGGTACATGGCGCCAAAAATTTTGCTTCAAATAACCGCCAACCTGGAGCAAATCAGATAAAAAAAAATCTTGAAAATAATCTGTTAGAGCAATAAATATATTCCAGATAAATATTATCATCTCGATTTCATATTTCAATAAAGCTGATATATTTTCTGAAAAATCTGATAAAATTTTTGGACTGACAGATATATACCTAATATTCTGAAAAGGTTTTTCAAGTTCCAAAGAGAAATTAAAGATTTGACTTTCACCATCCTGAATCCAACTTTTTGACTTTTGGTGTTTCAAAATTAGGCAAACTTACATCAGAATAAATTTCTTTATATAGTAACCCACATAACATGCAATTCTCCAAGTTCCCCCTTAATGTATACCTATCTAAATAATTGACCCAACTGAAAATTTATTCCCCTAAATTGCATACTCAGCTTACATTAATTAAATCAATTAAACACACTTAGCAAATAAATTGCGCACATTAATTATGCTAAAACGTGACAAATAAATAGATACACATATCATATAATTATGTTACAAACACATGTACGCAAGTTTCCGTAAGATAAAATTTTAACACATTTAGGCACATATAAATTTACATAAAACATGTACATAATTACATATCATACGTACACACAAATATAACATATGTTTAAAACATGTAGGTCACATAAGTAACACATTACATGCACAGTGCGAACATATTTAAAAAAAATTAAGAGTTTAGAAATTGCTTAGCTCATTCGATCATTCCCATTTCATGCCTTAGAGTTGCAAAACGAGATTCACACAACGGCTTTGTGAGAATGTTGGCAATTTGATTCTCCGTGGGAACATGATCGATTTTCAAATCTTTTTCGACGTGATCTCGGATAAAATGGTGTCGACGTCGATATGCTTGGTTCGCGAATGAAAGCACCGGATTTTGGGTTATGGCGATTGCACTAGTAGTGTCGCATAGAATGCTAAAATCAATAAATCCATAATTGTTGCTTCATCCACAAATTTGTGCGCAACACTCCCAGCTACAATATATTCGGCTTCGGCAGTGCTCGTAGCTATGGAGTTTTGCTTTTTGCTGAACCAAGAGACCAATCTTCCCCCTAAGAACTGCATGTCCTCTGAGTTCCTTTTTCGGTATTTTTACAACCTG
>VALG01005655.1:7500-10287 GCA_009835305.1 Ipomoea purpurea
GCCCCTGCGGCACACCACAATTCGTTAACGAACAGCTTACTAGACGATTGGACACTGTGCCGGTCCCTTACAAGCCTACTACGGTATGTTGCAGATTCACGGTTGTAATTTACCGCCAAACGGGTCCAATCGTGTTTGCTTGCATGTCCGTCTCGGTCCTGTGGTGTGCCGCCCCGCCTTGCGACTACGATGGGTCTGTGCCGGTCCCCAAAAATACGTATGAGCGGCGGGAACACTCATACGAGTCCGAAAGGTAACACCCGAATGCCCATCTCGCCGCACAATTGGTTGCGAGTCCGTCACGCCATCGGGTGAGGTGGAGGAAGCCCTCGGGGAGTGGAATCCCTCGATCAATACAACACCATACCTCTTGCGAGGTGGGTCAGCCCCCACATCCGACGCTAGGACAACGCCCGTTGCACTTGGGCAGATACGTAGCGCGCGCTCAAGCATCAGTTAACGAACAGCTTACTAGACGGTTGGACACTGGGTCGGAACTTACAAGCCTACTAACGGTATATTGTAGATTCACGGTTGTTTTTTGCCCGACTTGTGCCACGGTCGTTTTTTTGCATGTCCGTCTCCGTCAGGTCCGTTGCGCCGTCGAGCAAGTGCTGTGGGGGATGCCAACGAGGAATGAAATGCCTCGAGCAATAAAATACTACTATCCTTCTAACGAGGTCTTCACCCCCCACGCCGGCGACACGAACGTTACACAGCGCTACGCTGGGCGGGTTCATTGCGACACCCGCCCTCCGCCCCTGCGGCGCACCACAATTCGTTAACGAACAGCTTACTAGACGATTGGACACTGTGCCGGTCCCTTACAAGCCTACTACGGTATGTTGCAGATTCACGGTTGTAATTTACCGCCAAACGGGTCCAATCGTGTTTGCTTGCATGTCCGTCTCGGTCCTGTGGTGTGCCGCCCCGCCTTGCGACTCCGATGGGTCTGTGCCGGTCCCAAAAACTCGTATGAGCGACGGGAACACTCATACGAGGCCTACGGGACGAGGGGGGCCCGTCCCAACACTCTCCGAAAAAACTCGACCGGCACCTCAACTACCATACCCCCCTATAGTAGATAAAAAAATAAAAACCCCAGTGACAGGAGTAGACACGGTTTGTCCCGTAAATCACACGGCCATTTCGGGTGGTTCCGTGCATTTTTTTTCAAATGTTATTGCATGGTCCTTTAGTTTAGAGCATTTTAACAATGCTTGTTAAATTTCAAAGCGTTTGGATGATTATTTCATTGAAAACGACGATGTCCAAATTTATGCCCAGCTGTCCGCAAAGTCCCTAGTCTGACTTAGCCAAGTACTTGGGGTTGTTGGGAATGTGAGATGAATATATGACATTTCATTTGCCTCACTAATTAAGTAGTACAATAAGCTTAAAACCAATGTATATGCCATTTTGGCACGAGAACGAGGTAAAACGACATAGGCCAAGGCACAACACGCAACCGTCGTAAAAGTACTGGGGTGGCTGGCGGGTAAACCTCTGTTGCGTGAAATTTTCCGCACGAGTCCGCAACTGTGCGCATTTTGGGGGCCTCGTTCCGCATAAGTCCGCAACCTCGGCACCCACGTACCGCAACTTTCCGCAACCTCGGCACCCCTGTACCGCAACTTTCCGCAATCTCGGCACCCCGTACCGCATAAGTCCGCAACTTTCCGCAACCTACCGCAGCGGCAACCGCAACTTTCCGCAAACCCCCCGCACCGCAACTTTCCGCAACCTTACCGCAACTTTCCGCAACCTTCGCAAAACCGCACCGCAACTTTCCGCAACCTTACCGCAGTACCGCAACTTTCCGCAACACCCTCGTTCCGCAACTTTCCGCAACCTGGGCGTTCCGCACCGCAACCTGGCGCCCTCGTTCCGCATAAGTCCGCAACTTTCGTTCCGCACCGCAACTTTCCCACACTCGTTCCGCACTGTGCGCTACTTGGCTGCCCTCGTTCCGCATAAGTCCGCAACTTGGGCACCCACGTACCGCAACTTTCCGCAACTTGGGCACCCACGTACCCCAACTTTCCGCAACTTGGGCACCCTCGTACCCCAACTTTCCGCAACCTGGGCGCCCTCGTTCCGCAACTTTCCGCAACCTCGCCACACTCGTTCCGCAACTGTGCGCTACTTGGCTGCCCTCGTTCCGCATAAGTCCGCAACTTGGGCACCCACGTACCCAACTTTCCGCAACTTGGCACCCACGTACCCCTTTCCGCAACTTGGGTACCCCAACTTTCCGCAACTTTCCGGGCGCCCTCGTTCCGCAACTTTCCGCAACCTGGGCGCCCTCGTTCCGCACCGCAACAACTTTCCCGCAACTTTCCGCATGGGCGCCCTCGTTCCGCATTTCCGCAACCTGGGCGCCCTCGTTCCGCAACTTTCCGCAACCTTCGTTCCGCATTTCGTTCCGCATAAGTCCGCAACTTGGCAACCGCAACTTGGGCACCCACGTACCCAACTTTCCGCAACTTGGGCACCCACGTACCCAACTTTCCGCAACTTGGGCACCCTCGTACCCCAACTTTCCGCAACTTTCCGCAACCTGGGCGCCCTCGTTCCGCAACTTTCCGCAACCTGGGCGCCCTCGTTCCGCACCGCAACCTGGGCCGCAACTTCCGCAACCTAACTTTCCGCAACCTTCGTTCCGCAACTTTCCGCAACCTGGCGCCCTCGTTCCGCCTTTCCCTCGTTCCGCATAAGTCCGCAACTTTCCGCAACCTCGCCACACTCGTTCCGCAACTGTGCGCACTTGGCTGCCCTCGTTCCGCA
>VALG01005657.1:0-36638 GCA_009835305.1 Ipomoea purpurea
CCTTTGCCAAGTATTGTAATCAACACAATGAGATTGGCTGCTAACACGAGACCAAAGCTCCACAATTTTAACTCAAAAGATTAAATCTGCCAACCCCCACACCTTTATTGCATGTTAAATCTCAAATTTTAGACGATGTCTCGATTAGAATTGATCATCGTGACGTTACTACCCACTTTGAGTTTATCGGTGTAGTAGATAAATAGCTGATAACCTACTCTATCGTACGCCATGACGTAGGACATGTATCACATTTGTTGATGACTCAAACTTCGGTGACACATCTTGTATAAAAACTTACATTGCGCAGAGAGTACTAAGGCCAATGTTTCTTCAAACCAAACAAGATCTTACCAGTACACACTTTCTTCTCATAGCGCGGAACCACGAAACCCTCGTGTGTTCTCATGGTTTATTAGAAAGCGATTACATCCATTGTCGATAAGAACTTCGCAAGCCGCGTAGGAGAGTCTTGAAGTATCATCCAGAGGATTTCATCTCATCCACAAGAGAACCCTATATATGAAGTAAATGTGTGGCATTCGCGTTGCATGTAATTTAAAATTACAAGCTCGGCACTTATTTTACTTCGATATAACCACGGGTTTATCTCTCGCAACTAGTGATGCAACTTAGATCCGAGTTTTACAACCCGAGGAAGAACAACCAGTTCCAAGTTCTGTTTCCTTAAAGATATGAATTCTACTTGCACTCTCCGTGCCTCTCTCGGGTTGGTCTCATCTGTAAAGTCACACTTGCTACATACGTCGAGGCGTTGTTTTTCAACAACCTCTGTCAGAAGAATTCCAATTTATTTTTCTAGTGAAAGTTAGAATGAGCGCGTCATATTTAGCATGTATGTCAGAAAATCTGACCAAAAGATTTTTCATCCTAGCTCTTCTTGCTACGTCTAGCTTTGAGCGTGGGTTCTTCTTTCATTACTTCAACCATAGCTACGCGAAAGTTCTTTTCAAACGTGCTAGGTCTTTTATGAACCTTTCCAGAAATGCATTTCCAAAGAATGATGAAGCTTCTTGATTCAATTTATTGTGTTTCTTAGCGCTACATCCACATACTATAGCGACTCGTGTACTAAGAACCAATATACACCTTTGGCAAGACACCCCCACATTTCAGGCATTAGTAGGAAAATTTCCTATGTACCCACAATTCGTAAGAATTTCATGCGGGTAACCTTATTTAAAAGGTACTTGTCCAAAGTATTGTCTCACCTCACATACTTTGAGGTAGACCCGAACTTATCAACGTCTTGATATTTATGTTCGGCAACAACGTTCGATTGAGGTGAATACCGTACCGTACTCTCGAGTACAATACCAACGCTTGCGCCCGAAATCACCAATAGGTGTTTCATTTCACCACATCGATCGTTCGTAACCGTGTTAATCACAATTAATTTGGTTATCCTTTTTATTCTCATAAAGAATAAACATGTGTTACATGTTAACACATTTCGTAGGTGCGAACGAATCAGCAGTTACGAATCCATTGATTTTGACCGAAAGGCCACAAACCGAATCGGTGCTTCGAAATTGAAGCACGAGTCAAGCCTTGGCAAAGTAGCACGAAAGTCTACACGAAACCACAAAGCAGGAAATGCTTTTTAAACTCACCAATTACGAAAGTACTGTTAATTTCCCCAAGCAACAAAGTGCTTTTTACAATTTCGGAAGCACCGATTCGGGTTGGGCCTTATCGGTCAAAAATCGAATGGTATTCGTACGTGCTGATTCGTTCGCACCTACGAAATGTTTTAACATGCAACACATTTTATTCTTTATGAGAATAAAAAAGGATAACCAAATTAATGTTGAATTAACGCGTGTTACGACGATCGATGTGGTGAACATGAAACACCTATTGGGTGATTTCGCGCAAACGTTGGATGGGTACTCGAGAGTACGGCTACGGTATCACCTCAATCGAACGTTGTTGCCGAACATAAATAATCAAGACGTTGATAAGTTCGGGTCTACCTCAAAGTATATGGAGTGAACAATACTTTGGACAGTACCTTTTAAATTAAGGTTACCCGCCATGAAATTCCTTACGAATTGTTGGGTACATAGGAAATTTTCTACTAATGCCTGAAATGGTGGGGGTTCTTGCCAAGGTTATATTGGTATCTTCTAGTAACGAGTCCTATAGTGTGGATGTACGTAAGAACACAATAAATATGAATCAAGAAGTTCATCATTCTTTGGAAAATGCATTTCTGTGAAGGTTCAATAAAAGACCTAGCACGTTGAAAAGAACTTTCGCGCTAGCTATGGTTGAAGGGTATGAAAGAGAACCGAGTCAAAGCTAGACGTAGCAAGAGAGCTAGGATTGAAAAATCTTTTGGTCCAATTTTTCTGACATACTGCGTAGAATTATGACGCGCATATTCTAACTTGTTTCACTAGAAAATTAAATTGGATTTTCTGACAAGGTTGTTAGAAACAAGCCTCGAACGTATAGTAGAAGTTGTGACTTCTACAGATGGACGCAACCGAGGGAGAGGCTACCGAGAGTGAAGTAGATTTATCTTAAGGAATCAGACTTGGAACTGGTTGTTCTTCCTCCGGGTTGTAAAACCTCGGGATCCTAAGTTGGATCACTAGTTGGAAGATAAACCGGTTTTTATATCGAAGTAAATAGCCGAGCTTGTAATTGTTAAATTACATGCAACGCGAATGCCACAATTACTTCGATATATATTCTCTTGTGATGAGAATGAATCCATTAGGATGATACTTCCAAGAGCTGTTTAGCGAGGCTTTGGAAGTTTATCGAAATGGATGTACGCTTGCTTAATAGACATGGAAACAACCCGAAGGGTCGTTGGGTTCCGCGCTATGGAAAGAAAGTGTGTAACTGGTAGATCATTGTGTTGGTTTGAAGAACAATTGCCTTAGTACTTGGCATGTAAGTTTGTATTACAATGATGTGTCACGGAGTTTAGTATAAACAAATGTGATAAATGTCTACGTAATGCGTACGATAGACGAGGTTATCACTATTTATCTATACACGATAAACTCAACGTGGGTAGTAACGATCACATGATCAATTCTATCGAGGAACATGTTAAATTTTGAGATTTAACATGCAATCAAAGGTTGGGGTTGGCAGATTTAATCTTGAGGTTAAAATTGTGAGAAGACCTGTATGGTCTCGTGTTAAGCCAATCTCATTGTGTTGATTAAATCCTTGCAAAGGATGTTAATCAAGTGGCTTGGAACCGTTAGATACTAACGTACAACTAGCCAATAATCACGAAGATTGTACATCTCACGAAGAATACATTCAGATTATTGGTAGTTTAATTGTATCTAATGGTTGTACTAGGCTGGATATTGCCTTTGCGGTTAACGAACTCGGTAGACATACGAGTAACCCTAGTGTTACGCACTAGAAGGCAATAGTGAAGTTATGAGATACTTATGTATGCTTTGTGAATTTGACTGCACAACGTGGGATACTTACCATACTTGGAAAGTATAGCACGGATATCAAAGGACGCTAAGTCCATCAATAAGCTACGTCTGTTACGTAGGTCAGTGCAGTCGTTGGACGAAAATTCTCGAAATGAATTTGTGATAGCTAAATCCGATGGATCAAAGCTGAGAGCCTTACACTCGTGTCGCGAACGAGTAGCTGAATGGCTAAGCCATTATTCGAGAATGTTCCTAGTGGTGAACTCGTACCTCCAATTTGTGTGCATTTGAATAGTCAAGCCAAAATTGGTTAAGTACAGAGTTAAATGTGGAATGGTAAGTCTAGACTTATAAGTCGTAGATATAATACCATTAAACAATTTCTCACAACGGGGGTTATCTCTTTGACTACGTGATGTCAAAAGATAACGTAGCGGCCGGCGTAACTCTCAACCCGAGGTTAGCAAAAATGTTTGTGGGAGAAGTGCTGGAACGAGGAATGGGGTTAAAAAGCCCTGGACTAAAAGTTCTATAGGGATATGCCCACCTAGCTGACACCTTAGGTTCAATGGGACAACTAAAGTTGATGGGAACGGAGCGTTCACTGTGGGGGTCTCGGTGCTCCCTGCCCAACTCCTCGTTTATAATAAGTGACTCCCGCGCAAGTTAGCATGTGATGCTTTAAAAATGAATTTCGAATGTCGTTGACATGTGTGAGTATGCGGGGATACTCGGAACAGAATCCCTATGGAGAGAGAGTGAGGTGCTTCAAAGGAGATATTGACGGGCACAATTCTTCACAACTCTTGCATAACGCAGGACGGTGGACCCCGACCAAAATGGGCACACTCATTGAGAAGCAAGAGCATGGGTGGAGGTTCCTGTGTGAGATATGTCATCGTCTACACAACGCATCGGTTCAAAGACATCGCGCCGTCTACCGTACAGCTGAGTAGAGTAAACATATTTTACAACGGAAGGTTCATAAGGGTATTTCTATTTATCCTATCTTTTTGGGATCGACCGTTGAACAAGTTTGTTCCGATTTAAATATCTCTCTGATTTAATCTAATTTCTTATCTATTGTGGGGATTGTTTTTGGAAAAAATAGCTTAAAATGCCGTAAAATGCATATTAAGTGCTATTTGTGGGTCAATACATGAGTCCACTTCCGATTTGGGTTCGGCGTCAAAATGGATTTCGGCTTCATTCGTAGAGGACGAAGAGATGGATATATTGTACGCTCAAAACGGATAATGGGGGTGAATGAGATATTTGGATTGCTTCCAAGATAGATCATGTGAGTTGGAAAATGAGGGGGAAAAAGGTGTGGATGTTTTATTGTCCCACATTTGAGTTTTGGAAGAAATTTGCCCACTTTATTGTATACAAGAGCTCTTTTTAAGCTTATTATTGATAGTCATAGAGACGTCCTTGTCGTGTCGCAGTGGGGGTGCAATCATGGAATCTCCGCAGGAGTGGAGATCGAAAAAGGTTGGATTCAAGTCGCTATTTTCGTAGGCCTGCGGGCTAACTGTATTCGATTCTCAAGGTGCTCATTTTCTAATTCGACAAAGCCATGAAAAATCGTGAGAACTATTGGCCAGTGATACTACGATCAAAACTTATTCCAGTTCATACGACGAATCAAAAACGTTCTTTGTTGACTGCTTGATTTAGATTCAGCTGTTATGAATTATTTTGAATTAATTCCAATTTTTAACTTTCTGAATTAATACCCTTAGTAAAATGGTGGATGTTTCATGAGTGTGGGGGATGCTCCGGCGTAGGAATGGTCGGGGACTAATAAAGGTTATTCTACTCCTCACTCCCTATATAAGAAGGTAGAGTGCAGCAAGTTTTCTTACTAAGAAAGTTAACAACAACACACAAGAAAAATAATTTTTCCAAGCCTCAAATACTTCTGATTTACTCCATTCTTGAAGCTGCGCTTGCCCGCTGCTCGTTGTTCGGGCCGGGGTTCGTTCTTTGGTGCACGATCGAACCCGTTGTACGTTTTATCCTGAGAAGACCTAGGCCACACGCTCTTTAGCCTTTTTGGGAGGTGCGCAAATAAGGTTTTAAGGAAAGAAAGGCACTTTCGCTAACTCGTACACTCTTCTTCCTTCTCCTTCTTTCTTGTTTGGATATGCTTTAAGCAAAAATCCGTTCTCTCTTTTTTATTGCTTTAATTGGAATTAATAATCTAAGGTTATATTGTTCTTTTTTGGTTGATATATACTTCGGTATTTTTGTCTTTTTCGTAGATAGTAATATATAAATATAACCGTCTGGGTCCGTCTATATATATATTTGTGTGTATATATATAATTTCAGAGTAAGTATAATATCCAATTAATTCTGTAGTGAGTGAGTGCGTATATGGAATAGTATATATATTATTATCATATAAATATATATATATATTAGTAATATAGTTATAGTATTTTATAGGTATATATATATTATTATTTTACGGTATTAAATCGATTGTGGTTCTTTATCACCAACAGTTCTTTCTATGGATTTTTCCTTAGGATTTGTGATTACACAGAAATGAGACTCCTATTTATATAGCTGGATAAAAGAGTTTTTGATAAACTCAAACTCTTTTTATATTATCTAATTAAACAAATTAGATATAATATCAATATTATCCAAATATTTTAAATAATTAAATATACTAACATTCATATACATAATCAATATTTATCAAAATTTAAGTGTCTACACACACCCTAAACTTTTAGGAAAGTGTATGCATACGCCTGAAGATCTCAATTTACCATTACTCTCATTAATTAGACTCATATTTTCCAACAAAAAATACCTTGTGTGATAACTCAGCTAAAAAAATTGACAAGAATCAAATCAATAATCTTTAAATACAATAACTACTTCACTAATTCATTCACTAAAAGTAATAAAATAATCTTTACCCTTGGCGGATGATAGTTTATACTTTATATATATCCTTTTATGTACTGTACCATCTCCTTTAGCAATGAGGAAGTGAAAAACAAGACCATGCATATCACCCACCTTAAACTCTGAGTTTCTGAATTCATTATTAAGGAGTGTCGTCATCCTTTTATTATTAATATTTTTATTTTTATTACTTTCGTACTGTACAGATAAAGGATTTAGTGGAAGAAACGACGCAAGTCGCCAATAAATGCGAACTAAGAAGGTTGGATTTTATTGTATATACTATAACTTCTTGAAAATTAGTTTCTATAGGTTGAGATGGCCGAGTTGGTCTAAGGCGCCAGATTAAGGTTCTGGTCCGAAAGGGCGTGGGTTCAAATCCCACTCTCAACATCCAATTTTAAACCTGGAGATCCCCCCAAGGGTGAGTGCTTGCATTGTCCTTTAGGCTTGTCACGATAAGTCAGTTCACGACACATATATAAAATCGCACAACTTAATATACAAAATCACACTCAATATACAAAATCACAACACATACCCATATTATAAAATTCACACTTTTTTCCTCCTTTTTATTTTTTGTATCTGTTCATAACTGGTGCCACTTGACTATAAGGTCATTAGATCATATGTTATAAATTGATCATACTCTTAAAACACATGTTATAAATTCACTCTTAAAAAACACATGTTATAAATTCATGGTTTGTTGCACCCCTCATTCCTGCAAGGGTTTTATGCTTTATTAGCAAACCAACTTGAACGTATCCAAATCTTTTTTTTTTTTTTTTTTTTTTTTTGTTGGTTCCAAACCTCAAATTCAAAAATTATTTCAATTCAAAAGTTGAAAATAATAATAATGTTTTTAAAACAGCAAACAAAAAAACATTTTCCTTATATTATAAGCAAAAAAATATGGATCACAAGAGAAAATTAAATCACTTTCATATTGAAATAATATTTCTAATTATAGGAATACCCAAGTTTGGCTAGCTATTCAAGATAGCAACATTTAATTTTGATCTCTTTTACCTTAAATGAAATATAATATGATTCAAAAGTAAAAGTAGGGTCTTAATTCTCAAACCCATGCCATTGCATACACTGCATTAATAATTATATATTTGATGATCGATGAGCCATTAATTAATTCTTCTTAGCACCCCCATACATGGACTCCACCTTTCCATCATTCCCACAAGCAACAGTATACTTGTCTTTCCTAGTCAAACTGAGTGCACTCGAATCCAAGAACGCCGCCCAACACCTTCTGCACATGATTCGCCACTTCAATGGAGGATTTCCCACCGGCCTTCACCTTCATTTCCTCCGGCAGCGCCTCCAGAAACGTGACCTCGTAGCAGGGCCTGGGGTTCATGAAGAAGAAATAAGGGTCCCAGAACTTGACCCCGCGGACCGTCGTCCGTGGAACATGCCCTGCTTGCAGTTCACCGCCACGGGACGATTCCGATCGCTGAGCTCCGCGAACAGGGCGCTGAAGCGGAGGAGGAGGGCTCGCGGCAGGTGGTCCCCTCGGGGCAGACCACCAGGTCGCCCTTCTCGAGGAGGGACTTGATCATGTCGGCGTCTCGCTGGCGGTCGCGGGTGAGGGCGACGGCGGGGATGGGGGAGAGGAAGCGGAGAGTTTACTGACGCTGTAGGTGACGCAGGAGACTTTGCGGCCCAGGGCGATGGCGATGACGATGGGGTCCAGGGCAGTGCGGTGGTTGCAGACGTAGAGATTGCCTTGCGGCCGGAGGACGGTGGCGGAGGCCTGGGGCCCTTGATCACCAGGTTGATTCCGAGCATGGGGTATGTGTTAGCGGACGATGCGCTCCGGAGGGGAGGGGATTGAAGTAGACCCGGAAAACGGCTAAGGCGAAGCCGAAGGGCAGCCAGAGGTAGGTGATGAGGGCGTTGAGTGGGTCGGGGCGCTGCACCATCCCCGTCATGGAAAATCAATCGGCTTTTCAATCGATCAAGCGGTACCGGCGTTGCTGATTTGCTAGGATGCACCATATACCCTTCCTGCATGCACCACAACAATATATATACTTGCTTTAATTTAATTTTTTTTTAAAAAAAAATCACACTTTAATTTAGCCCCTAAGTCACGAATTTAATCTTTACTTTAGGTTTCATTAGAACCCCTATAAACAACTCACCAAAAAAAAACTATAAACGAGTAATTGAGAGACTAAATCTACTTCACGATTGTATTCGATACAATATTTTTTCTCAAATTTTTTTTCAATAAATTTTTTAAAAAAAATTGATAAATAAATAAATTTATAGAACGCCAACTACCCTATAGTGTGATGACATCTCTTATAAAGATAAAGAATTATGAGTATCTCAAAAAAAAATTATAGATCAAATATTAACTTGTAAAGAATCATGAATATTTCAATTAAATATATATATATATATATATATTATATATATATAGTATATATATATATATATATATATAATATTAGTGACATCATTACAAAATACATACAGTTCATTGATTTAATTAGAGATATTTTTGTTAGTAAATTGATTTTTCTTGTATGTAACTATAATTAAGTAGTACACTAGTACATACTTTATAGGTTCAATTCCAAACCTATTTACGTATACCCAAAAAATGTTTAATGAATGGTAAATCTCACTTTTAGTCACTCAACTATTATTTTATTCTCACATTTGATCCTATATTATAATTTTTTTAAAATTAATGTTAAAATTTTTTAAAGAGAATTCAATATTTTACAATCTTAGTCTCATCTCCTTATTAAAAAAGCGTTAAAAATAAATATAGTAAACAATATTTCAATAGGTTTTTTTTAATAATAATTTTACCCGTCATATCGATTATTATATCATTTAAGAGCATTTTTTAGTAACAATAAAAGGTTAAAATTATGAAATTATTATTCCAAAATCTAAAGTCAATTGAGTGACAATTATAACATTTGACCAAATATAATAATGTTAGCAAAGTTATAAAACTAAATATACATGATTGAATTAAAAGTTGAAGACTATCACATATGTGTGAAACCGTCTCACGAATTCTTATTCGTGAGACGAATTGAGTCAATATGCAAATGTAATACTTATATTAGCAAATGCAATACTAAATCAGAAATAAAATATTTGTTACTTATAAGGGAAAACATAATACTTTTTATAGAAAATGTAATACTTTTATATTTTGATATAAAAGTATTACTTTTTCCCTCGAAAGTATTACATTTTCTTATATAAGTAATAGATATTTTATTCATGATTTAGTACTGCATTTGCTAGTATAAGTATTACATTTCATATTAATCCTACCCGTCTCACGGATGTCATCCGTGAGACGGTCTCACACAAACTTTTACCAATATGATAATGTCGTAATAGCCGGGACTAAAAATGAAAAGTTATTATTAAATTAATAAAAACATTAGACAATCTACCAATTCTATAAGGAGTTATTAGTATTCAAAAGTAGTTGGGAGTATCTGCATTCCCAATTTCCCATCTAACCCCTTCTTCTAATTAGTCAATAAAGAACCCGATAGAGCAAAGTACGTACAATCTTAAATAACTTTATATATGATAATAATGACACATAAAATTTGGATAGAAGTAGGTAACAAGTAGACAACCCACACCCACCGACTCTATAAGGAGTTATTACTAGTATTCAAAAGTAGTTGGATCGAGTATGTATGTACTATGTAGTATTTCTATCTTCCAATTGTATAAATAATTGGTTGCACAAATAAAATAAAATACAATCTTAATAACCTATGATAAATGCATGCGACGATTCAAAATAATTAATATCCAGCTGGATTGTGGCGATTGGCAGGTGGGGGTGGTAAATGCCAATGGACCCAAGAATAAATCCTATTCTGGAAATTGCTTTAACTTTCACATGTTCAGCCTCACCTCAACTACCAACATTAAATTGCCTCCAAACAACTTACAACTCACAACCCCTTACTCCCTCCACAAAATATGGGATATATATCATGCACGGGCTTAACTCAATAGTTCAATATGCAGTATTTAAAAGAAGATGCAAAGGTTTTGAAACTTGGCGGTGACAGTGTGGGAATTATGTCCAAAGTAGATAGATCATTTGTGCGCACCGGCATTTGCCATGTCTGCTAAGTCATTAAGTCACCGTGATTTACATCCTCCCAAATAATTTGTTGGGCCGGGGTGTGGGGGCAACTGGGGTTGTAATTATAAGGTCACGAGTTCAAATCCCAGCTCTCTTTTAAGCTGGCAACCTAAGCTGATTTACTTCCTTGTGGTCATTTACCGGCTAGGATCACAACGCGTTATTTACGCAATGCACATTCTTGAGTAAATGACTATGGATTACTCTCGTCACTCAAAATAATAATAATAAAACAAGATAGTCAAACGGATCCAAAGAATTTAAAAATTAAAAAAATAAATAAAAAACAGTCGACCTCTAAAATCAAATATCAATCAACGTAACACACTAACACATTAGAAAGTACGGACTGCCTTTCTAGATTATATTGATTATAACCTTTCAAGCAATCAAATAATGTTATTATAATATATATAGTATTAATGATATTACGTTACTCCAATTAAGTTAGCTAGCTTAATTGGAACGTACATTTTAATTTGTGTTCATGATATATATATTCACGCAACCACATCATAAATTAGATATATTGATGTAGTAATATAAGTCATATTGCCCCGTGCAATAATATATCATTGTCTATCCTTTAGTAGAAAGAAGAAGGCCGGTGATAAGTTCATGGATAATATATATATTCTCAAGAAAGTAGCTAGGGTTTGGTTAACTACATCAGTGCACTGGAAAACCTTTTCTTTTCATTTACTAAAACCACCCTTTAATTACGTATAGTTAGCAATTTTTTATTTTTTTTTTGAAAGACAAGAGAAATTTATCATTACTATTTAAAAATATGTACTGAATAAATGTTATTTTTATGTAATAACCTGCAAATCAAATAAGATAGAGAAATGATGACACTAAGAATACCTTTTGACTAGCGATTTTATTTTGACTTGACTGTAACGTATTCTTGACATTGGGAGTTGGGTTTTATTACTAATGAATAATGATGGTAGGGGGGCTGGTCGGTGCCAAAAATAATCTATAATCCATGTAAACTCAACTAAACTAAAATTTATTTCTACTAGGGATGAGAATTGTAATTTCCACAGCAGATATGCACTCGATCGGATTTTTCTAGGTGGTAGTGGATGATCAGTAGGGGTTGGGTCCTAATTAAAAAATTAAACTCGCGATGAATCAAGTTAGATTTGAATTTTATGTACAAACAAATACATAAAATGGAAAAAAAATATAAAGTTCTATTTTAGAGGGTGATAAGAATAATTGAAGGATGTGCGTCATCTAAAAGTCTAAGCTGATAATTAGATTGCACATTTATGGTTATATATATTATATGCTTAACAAGAATAATAAATACTTCATAGATCAAACTTTTGACATTTAGTTAAGGATGGATAAATCTCTTAGGCTCAATCACACCTCCCCCATGTTATACTTGTGCTATTACCGGTTTTAAACTTACTAATTCTCTTAAGGAGCTTAAATGAGAAGTATATGAATTGTGTTATTTAATACAAAAAGGGCAAATTAATAAAGAAAAAGAGAAAGAAATGAGAGTGATACCTTGCAAATGGACATGAAATCGTGATCAGATTCTCTGTCGCCGATCCCAATATCAGGTTTTTCATCGCCAAACTCCTTCAAGATGGACAGCTTTTTCCATTTTCCGACCAAAACCCCTGGCTTCTGCACGAATCCGGTAGCTTTTTTGGTCTTCGGGTTAACCTCAATCTCGGTTCCCAGAACCTTATCGCCGCCCAAGAACTCTTTCACGAACGGCTCAACCATGATGGTCGGGTTCGCCGTCACCACCACTTTCCGCTTGCACTTATCGAACACCTCGAAGCTCTCCCGCCGCACGTCGGCGGCGTAGAATCGCGAGAGGACCGCCCGCGACGCCAGCTCGATGTCGCGGACTTTGAGCCCCGCGAAGGAGATGTAGATGAGCACTTGGATCGCTAGGGCTTCGGAGAAGAAAATGTAGGCGACGGCGATGAGCGGGAAGCTGAGGAGGAGGACCAGCCCTCGGAGGAGGCTCCCGGCTTCGATCGCGACCAGCATGAAGTACGGGAAGGATGACCTGCCGATCAAGAGCGTCCCGTCTAGGTCCGCCGCGATGGACTGGTGGCTCACGGCGGAGACGTCGCATGTTGTTATCGACGGGAAGGTTTTCTTGGCGGTTTCCGACGCCATTTTTGTTTTTTTTTTTTTGTTTTGCTTCTCTGTTTAACGAAAACTAGCAGGGGAAGAGAGTGGGAGGGTCTGGTTTTAAACGAGGGGGAGTGGACGTGAAAGTACGTATTTGACCCTCGACTGTAGGTCTTTATTCTCATTATTTACAATTCTAATTTCAAATCCAAAAATTAATATTTTCAATAATTTTTGGTTAATTTTTTTTCAAGAAGTTTCAATTTTATTCTTCAAATATTTTTCAAATAGACCTTTAGTGAAAAGACGGAGTTACCCCTGGTTAGGGGGGAGTGAAAAGACGGAGTTACCCCTGGTTAGGAGGGAGGGACTTAAATGCATCGTTGAAAATGTGTAGGTGGGGCTGGTGGGCAAGTGATTGTTTATGTCCGGAATCTGATGGGATAATTGTTAGTCATAAATGCAATATTTTACTCCCTCCCTACAAAATATTTACTTATTTGTATTTGAGACCATAATTAATTACTACACTCGCCTTATTTTTTAAGAAATAATTGTGTTTAGTATAATTAACAAAATAAGATATGAAATTCTCTCTAAACTCTACCACTCTAAAAAGGTTAAATTATGTCTTACTTTATTTTTAGTACTATCGACTCTATTACAAGATAATATTTGTTTAGAGTTAATACCATCTGAGGTCTTCCGAGTATAGTGGTTTTGCCACGTTTAGTCTTGAACTTTCAAATTGACCATTTGTGGTCCTTCGACTTTCAAATTTAACCATTCTTGGTCCAAGTTAACCACTCATGGTTCTTCAAATTTTGAAATTAACCAGCAGTGGTCCTCATGAAAGGACCATGGTTGGTTAAAATTTAATAGTTGAAGACCATGTGTGGTTAACTTGGACACGAATGGTTAAGTTTGAAAGTCGAGGAACCACATATGGTCAATTTGAAAGTTTAGGACTAAAATGGCAAAATCACTATACTCGGAGGACCTCAGATGGTATTAACTCTATTTGTTTAATATATACTTTTTCCATGCACTAGGTTCAATCTTGTAACTTTCCCTCAAGAAGAGCCACATAAGTGTCAACGGAGCACAAGATGCTTGACAAATTATGACTCACTTAAAATGTTTAAAAGATAAATTAGAAGAAAAAAAAATAAGTAGTTAATAAACAGTGTCTAAATTAAGAAAGGACATTATTTTGAGATGAATTAGAAAAGAAAGTATGGCAAATTAAGTAGGTTGAAGTGTAAAAATTAAAATGTTAACGGAGTATTATTCAAAAATTTGTTTCTCTATTTTTATGTTCATATTTAGATTAAGTAAGATATACTTTGAAAAGTTGTAGTTAAGGGCTAATTAAAAAAATTACTTGTATTTAAATTTGCAACAATGTCAATCTAGCTGTCACCCAAGAGATATAAAATGCCTCTTGCGAAACTTTTACCAGGTAAAAAATGAGATGAAATCTAAATCATTGATCTAAATATCTAATTTAGATCAACGTCAATTTTTCTTTTAAACGCGCTTCTTGACAACATGAATGTAAATGATCAAGTGTTTCGAATTGAGGCATCTTAAGCTTCGAAATTATGGACCTCAAGCTTTAAACATACGCACCTTAAGAGTTAAATCGATACACCTTAAACTAGAAAGTGACGCATCTTAAGTTTTAAATATACAACCACCTTAAGCTATAAACTTACGCATCTTAAGTTATAAACTTATGCACCTTAAGATTTAAACTCAATCGTCACCTTAAACTTTAAACTTAGGCACCTAAAGCTATAAACTTACGCACCTTAAACTTTAAATATACGCATCTTAAGAGTTAAAATGATGGACCTTAAACTAGAAAGTGACGCACTTTAACTTTGAACATACGTACCTCAAGCTATAAACTTACGCACTTTAAGTTTTAGACTTAAACACCTTAAAGTCTTAAACTTTAAACTTAGGCACCAAACGCTATAAACATAAACACCTTAAGGTCTATAAACTTACGCACCTTAAATTGTGACCTTATGCAAAATGACCATAATGCCACTGCATTTTTTAATTGTTCTTCATTCTGGATTGTTGATTTTGGCAAGATAAAAGGTTGTGATTAATATGCACGTTTCACTTGGGAGAAGCTTCGTGTGTGTGTGTGTGTGGAGCAAATGAGAATATGGTCCTCTTGTAAAAAATAAAGATTGATTTTAGCTTCCATTATATTTATCAATGGTAGGTTTTAGTAATATATATATATATATATTATATATATATATATATATATATATATATAACATTGCATATGGAAAATAACCAAATTGTCACTGTAATTTTTTTTAAAACGTTGTTAATACTGGACGTTGATCCTGACAAGATCAATAGCTCTCCTCTCACCGCACAATCGCACCTGAGAAGATCAACTGCACGCGAACTGAATTTATATATATATATATATATATATATATATATATATATATATATATATATATATATATATATATATATATATATATATATATATATAATATATATAACACGTGTCTGGAACAAAGAAGTATAAGCTAAGGCGCACCTTAAGTGTTAGATCTTAAGCACAAACTCACGCACATTAAGTACAAAACCCACACACGTTAAGCATAACCTCACGCACATTAAGCACAAAACTCACGCACTTTAAATATTAACTCACAGACTTTAAGTTTCAACAACTACTGACATTAAGTACAAAACTCACGCACATTAAGTACAAAACCACGCACATTAAGCACAACATCACGCACATTAAGCACGAAACCCACGCACTTTAAATATTAACTCACAGACTTTAAGTTTCAACAACTACTGACATTAAGTACAAAACTCACGCATATTAAGTACAAAACCCATGCACATTAAGCACAACATCACGCACATTAAGCACGAAACCCACGCACTTTAAGTATTAACTCACAGACTTTAAGTTTTAACAACTACTCACGATAAGCACAACCCACGCACATTAAGTACAAAACTCACGCACATTAAGCACAAAACACACGCACATTAATCACATATCCGCTCACCTTAATTTTGACCTAGATGCAAAAAATTACAAAATTATCACCGCGTTTTTTTTTTTTACTTTGATAATCCTGAACGTTGATTTAAGCGAGATGAAAGGCCCAAATTAAACCGCACAACCGCACCTGGGCACTCTAACAGCCTAACCGCACCAGTACCTATATATATATATATATATATATAAATATAAATATAAAATCACTTGTGCCATGGCTTATAACCAAGGTACAAGTGAGCAAAGTCACAACAACACAAACGAGAAAGCACAATATGTTTAGGCAACTAGTAGAAGAAAGTTATTGGACCCACCCACAAGACATATTTCAGTTTGTTTGAGTTAGGCAGCTAGCCAAACTCAACTGAATGAGCAACACAAAGAAGTTTGGGTAAGTAGGTATGTAGATTTGTGCAGTTAGTTGGTAATTTCTTCCCACCAATAAAACACTACTTTAATTAGGTGCCCTACTCTCATCTACATATAATTAATCCCAATTGGGTTTTCAATTAATGAGAACCTCCAATATTTATTGTTCCCCATATGCATATCTGCGTAGGTAGATGGGGAGATGGGTTCATCTCTCATCCCATCCAGGTCAAAGTCTATGAATTTTCATTAAAAGCAATTGCAGACACCAATCATGGATAATCTCACCCCATTTCTGGTTAGCTGTTGTTATTCATGTCGAAGCCCCAGATTTTGACTTTTAGCATTCAAAAGATTGTTTGGCAGACCACAGAAATTGATGCAGAAATAGTCAGCACCATGGACACAACATTGTGATTTTGGAACGTCTGCCCGTAACCTAAACTCGAACCCGTAACCTAGTTATACCACTTGTTAGGATCAAGTGGTGCTTACCACTACGCTAAAAACTGTGAGAGTGTTTGGTAAATAGCTGTTGACTAATAATTGTTAGCCGATTGAATTAGTGGGTTAGCTGTTAAGCTGATTATATGTAAAATGATTTTTTTTCAAAAAACTAATCGAAAAATTATTTTGAGCAGTTTTTGAATTTTAACCATTTGGAACAATAAGCTGTTACAAAAAACTAATTAACCAAAGAGTTAATTCCACCAGAAGTCCCTTATTTTTTATGCCAATTTCAAATTTAGTCTCACACTATCGTTTTACCATTTAACATCCCTAAAATATTATTCTTTGGACACTTTTAGTCCTTCTCATGGTTTTTTCTATTTTTAGTAAGGTCATTTTTTACCTTTCCTATTTTTGTTTTGTTATTTTTCTAGTTTCAACCGGTTTAATTGGTTTAGTACTTTACTAAAAACCGGTTAAAAAATATTATTACTAAAAATCAGAGGTTACCTAAAGTTATAAATCAATTAAAATAGTTGAAACTTGAAACCGGAAAAAAACAATAAAAGAAAAAATATGAAGAGACAAAAATACCCTTACTAAAAATAAGAAAAGTGATAAGAAGGACTAAGAGTGTCCAAAAATATAATAGTCTAGGAATGTTAAATGACAAAAACAATAGTTTTGAGACTAAATTTGGAATGCCACCAAAGACAAGGGACCTTTGGTGGAATTAACTCTTAACCAAATATATTGGTTGTTTAACCAAATCAAACAACTAACAGTGGTCAAATAAGGGTCAAAACAAGTAACCGTGGTCAAACAAATTAAAATTGACTGATATGTTAACTATTTTACCAAATAAGTCCTATATCTAACCGCGATGGTACAATTTTATTTTTTTTATTTATCGCCACATTTTCAGGAGGCAGGTGCTGAACTTAGCTCTTCACTAGTCTTGACCCAACAATCCTCTAACCACTAATTATTGGACTTAGCCATTCATTGACCCCGCCTAACACTTACAATTCATTTCGTGAGCCAAACATGTTGTAAGGGGCGAGGAGTAAAATAGGAATTCGTGTTATTACAATTCATAATTCTGCGTTTTGTTAAGCACATGGCCACTACTAATACACACTCGAGTTCAAACATGAGAATAGCTACAGAGATCATATGTATCGTTACAACACTCAATCTTCTAAACTATACACACTAACTTGAAAGCAGAGTCCTACATTAGATTAGATTGGGGTTCTTTTTGCAGTATTTACTTAATCTGCAGGTTGGAGCTGGACATGGGGGCAAGGTCGGTCAGGGTCGCCTTTTGTCCATAAATGCTTCAGGTCGCCTCTTTTCTTTCCTAGTGTCAAAAACGTTCCTGCATAATTTACCCCGGATGATGCCGTTATATCAATCTATAGAATAAAGGCGGAATTGCAATCTTTAAGTGTTACGTTACATACCTAAAGTGAAAGGAACTATGTAAAGCAATGCGGGTTGGCCATGTCCATCCATCAAGTTGAGAGCCAAATATGTTATAAGCAAACCTATGGCAATGACAGAAATATATATATGTCAAACTAGTGGGTAGAAGATCACAAGTCTGAATTGTAAACTTATCATACCTAAACCATAAGCATCATTGCCCATAGAAAGTAACCCGTACGAAGACTCTTTTTAGATAACCAGTCATACCTGAGACCCAAAAAAGAATAATAAGTCTTCGTGCATTCAACTCATAACAACAAAGTAGTTGTTGGAACCAACATGGTTGGGGTGGTGGTTCAGCACCTCGTCCCTTAAGCATGAGGTTGGGGGTTCGATCTACACCCATGTGAATGGAGCAAACCATTTGACCAGTCCCCTACCACGACTGTAAGGACGAGGGATTAGTCTTCTAGCTAGAAGGGAGTAACCCCAGCCAAGAGAATATAGACTTGTAATCACAAGGTCATGAGTTTGAAATCGTAGCCTTCTCAGTTTGAGCCGGTCAGCTATTAGCAACCTAGGCTGGTTTACCTCCTTGTGGTCCTTTGCCAGCGGGTTTTACCCGTGCACACCCTCGAGTAGTGGTTGCGGGTTTCCCCTGTCACCCCGAAAAAGGTAGTTGCTGGGAAGAAGGGTGTACTTAATTATGTGGCTTTAACTAAGAGGCAACTGGCAACAGTCACTCAAAGTCGAAAAGGAACCAATACGGTTTAAAACATTTCATCTAAGGCTTACAGCGATGCATAGAACATGACTCGGGAAAACAAGTTATAAATGCTAAGAGATTGATGGTTCGAAGAGAATCAAAGGCTTAACATGATATTTGAGTATCAGATTCTCAAACCTTAGTGAAAATGCTACAAGTAAACCCGGTAGAATAATGTCACCAAAACCGATGACACTATAACCACCCCAAGGATCAAACATCCGTGGGATTTCAGCAGCATGGGTATTCCATCTTCTCCACTTTTATCACCACGAGCAACCTGCAGGAATGAAATAGGGTCGGCTGATATAAAGTCGCTAATAATTTATATAGCTATCTAGATTGTTCCAAACCGCACAAATCAGAAGGGAACATACCACTATCATTACACTCTCGTGAAACCACCATTTTGAAACAAACACCCAGAACAGGTCATATAAGAAAGCACAGCGAGAAGAACAGTTCCGACCTGACCATGCCAAATAAAAATAGTTTATCAAATGCATTTGAATTTCCGATGGAGCTAATATCATGTAGTACTATCTGATGAATTAGATCCACTGAGCTACATGAACAAACTTCTCACAGCCTTGTGCAAAAACAAAGGCAGAAAAAGTTCAATGCTTGCTATTTTACCTTGAGATTGGGAACTCGCACAATTTGGAGAACTGTGATAATCAACGCAATACCCTGATAAGAGGTAATATCAAGAAAGATATCTTGTCTTTGAACAAGTCTGTAAGAACTCATGACATGAAAACAACTAGGCAATTTAAAATTATCCCTCTTTTTGTCAACTTAGTATCTTAATTATGTATGAGTTTCAATATTCTTAGGTGACGAGGGAAACCTGCAGTCACTACCCGAGGTGTGCACTGGGTAAACCCTGCCTTGTGACCCTAGCCAGCAACAGACCACAAGGAGGTAAACCAGCCTAGGTTGCCCATAGCTGACCGGCTCAAACCAAGAAGGCTGGGATTCGATTAATTCGAACTCGTGACCTTGTTGTTACTTTACATGTGAGATATTCCAACATACACCCACAAAATTAATTTGAAGAGAAATTTAAATGGGTGAGATTGACAGATTTTCAACAGATTGTCTGAGAATCTTAGATCTAAAGTTGGAGAGTGAATATCAAAGTTGACAATTGGAAGGAAAACATTTAACATTAATGGGAAAACTTCATAGATGGAAATAATAGACAGGAAAACTCTTACAAGTATATCTTGACCTATCCAAGCAAAGGAGACACGTCTGTAAACAGCCCACATAACAGCAAATACTATGCAGAATGGAGAAATAGCAAGAGTCAGGTATGATACAGCTCCAAGTAAAGGTATTTTGACAAAAGTTTCTGCAGCACGTTCAAACCATCTGAAACTATATTCAAGAATAGTTAGCCCATTCTTCTAAATTCAATATCAATATAGATAAGAGTACACATATATAAAAACATATAGAATAACATTTTTGCTGAACTTTGAGGAAACAAATATTGCAAAAATTTGCAACCAACCCTCATGAATGCAATTTCTGAAAATTGTTCAGTTCTCTGATGACAGACTAAAAGGGGAACTCGATGCAATTTCCTCTAATTGTATGTGCATGTATATGTTGTGTATGTCTCATACTCACCATATGTACTGCAGGATGATAGGTGTTGGACGGAACAGAGCAGAGACCGGAGTGTAAGGTACAAGGGTAATTTTGTACATGTACCTTGTTTAGGGTTGCTTATAAATATGATACTTGTAACCCTAGATGTTCTACCATCACAATTAATAAAAGAACAAATTCGCTCCTGTGGACGTAGGTAGGTACATTGCCAAACCACGTAAATCTTTTCTTCTTTACTTTTTGTCATTATTTTCGATTCTTAGTTCTCATTTATCTCAATAGTATATTTCATTCTTAGATTCCTTACCCCAAAAGGTTAAGGAAATAAATTGAGGAGATGCAAACAGCCAATTGCCTAGATGCAATGAGCACCAATTAACATCAAGCAAGATACAATTTATCGCCAAAGTTATAACGCCATGACAGCATAAACCTTAGAACAGATTTCCCTCCCTACGCATATTTTGCAACACTTACCATGTTATTTGTTTGTGCAGGCTTTCTGTTGCTGGACAGAAATACTTAGGCATTGCAGTTAAGTAGATCCTAAAGACAACGAGAGGTTTTATAATACTAAAATGAATTAGCATACCAGGATAACAATGCAACCAAACAGGTCTGCAGACCCTGCAAGTTGAAAGAGGCACATTGTTAAGTACTTAATTTGATGGAGGATGAAGTAACTTCAGCACTAAACATGCTGCATGTGGCATTCTTGCAAGTTCCTAACTCTAGAAGAATTAAACAAAATGGATTAGATCATGATGTTAAAGCTATCTTGCCTTGCCCAAAAGGTTGAATAGTGAATACCAACCCCAAGGGCCCCCACACCTCGGCCCGACAGAGCATTTGGAAGGATGTAAATCACGATAGTAAGCTCAGTGGCTCAGCATACAAGGCCAAATTTCCGGTGCACACAATGGATCTACCCACTTTGGGCATCATCCCCACACTACCGCTACCGAGTTTTGAACCTTGGTTCTTGTCCCAAATACTGCCTACTGAACCAGTGAGCTAAGCCCGTGCGGGCTGTAAAAGCTAATGTTTGAAATGCTAAGAGAAAGTGTCATTGTTGTTATTTCTTGTTTTCACACAGAAATGGTCATTCAGTACAAACTTATACTGCTTTCTTTTGATATTTGGAAAGACATACCTCTACACCACCGATGCAGAATAGAACCACCAGAATTTCAATGAACCAGAGGGACATTAGTTTGTAGAGCATGATCAAGAAGCAGGAAGCAATGACAACAAAGAGAATTGCTGACATTGTGTTGATATCCACCACACCACTAGACTGTGTAGCCTCCATGCCACAGTATTCATCCGAGCCATCCTGCAACATAGATATCCAGTGTTTAACGCAACATAGGTCTCCCGTGCTTAACACAACTATCAGGTATCTATGAATCCCACAAAATTACTTTCAACAGCTTATCCTGCTGAATTGCAGCTTCTCTGGCAGTCCATGCAGACCAGTACGATGCACATAAAATGGTAGCAACAGCCATAAGCCACAGAAATACTTCAGCTACATCAACCACAGGGCGCCTTGGAGAATACAGCTGCACAGAAACTGAAGGGAAGGGAAATAACTGTCAAGCATACATCAACGTTTAGAAATAGAACCCAGAATCTGAGGTCATGCATGGCAAGAGAATTTGAATAGTTATCTAAATAAAGATATGCAAATGCTTTTGTTTCTTTTTTCTTTTTCATTTTCTGGTAAGGTAAGTTTACCCATTGACTTGTTCATTATATTTTCTATCAAGCTTAGACCAGCATCTTGTGGGAGCATGATAGCAGGTATGCCAATAACCAAATCAGTTTCATTTCCTTCACAAACCATCTTGAAGAGCTCTGCAATGCAAAGAGAAGGATTATGAAATTGATTTCCACTGTTTTATCAAGAAAGCCTACGAATAAAGCTATTCATTGTGTGATAGAGCCCTATGTCCCAAAGAGCTGTTCCAAATTAGATATTTGAAGTGGGGTATTCGCAAAATATCAGTGCTATTTTTTCTTGTAAGTAGATAACAATGATAATTACTTAAGAACACAGGAGGACTGCTATCCAACTGAACTCATAAATAAACATACATTTTAATTCCAATTTGGAACCAAAAGTAGCACTTCATAGAATTAGATGAGAACACCAAAACCTGTTTGGTTGTTTATAATGAGGATAGCTGAAGCACCGGCATCATCTGCAACATTTGCTTTGGTAGTGAAACTGCAATTGCCACGATGTACTAATATGGCCTCACCAGTAAGCTGCCACACAAGAAGACATATTGCTCAACGTTCATTGTATAAAACTTTAACTATTATGTAATCCAAATTGAGAGGCTTTCTACATGGGTAAACACATGTTGTATGGCTTATCACTTATGTAGATAAAGCAGATAAGAAAACCTTATTCCTCGGTTTGCTACAACAATCAGGTGGGTCAGCAAGAGCAAGTCTAGTTTGATTGGCACGCTTCTCCTTCGACTCCAAGGTGGGGCCGAATCTCGCACCAACTCCAACAAATTCCATTTCTTCTTTACCATTGATCCAGGTTGCAACTTTTACCTGCCATCAAATGTGCATTTCTATGTTAGAAAAATATATAATTCAAAGACATCCGAAAGAGGTAATCAGGAAAGCTCAATTTACATATATTCTGAAGATAATATAATTTAATAATTGGGAATCAGTCTGACCAAAGGGAAAACTTGATATTAAATGAAATTACTGGAAATACCAATATAAATGCACGGTTCACTATAAGCTCTGAATCTGATGGTTACCAAACATGTGAGGAATTTGAATGCCACACAAATTGAAACAGATAGTTCAGCAAACAATAATGCATAGCAACTTAGCAAGTGATACTCCAAGCAAAAACCAAAATAATGCCATTTTCCACAGCTAAAACACTGATAAAATGAAGATTTGAGGAAATCAAACTTTTTTAAAAAGAAAACTAACAATTCCCACTTATTATAGCATTAACAAATCAAAATTCATAAACAAAAACAAAGTAATCATTTTTTTCCAGAAAAAGATGTATATAAAGTAAAAGTAAAGAAAAAAAAAAAACTCAAATTTGAAGCAAAACATTGAAAATGAGCAAAAAACGGTGGGAAATTCAAAGCTTACCAGAACAAAATTGTTATCACAACCAGCTCTCCTTGGAGCCACATCATCATGGTGAACTATATCACCGCCATGAACCAGAGCGGAGCAGCTCAGCAGCCACAGTACAACAGCTGTAGGAACAGAACAGTACGTAGCCGTACTTTTCAATTCCATAACCTCGACCACAGAACCCTAGAAATCCCTCCGTTTCAGAAGATGAAGAAAAGGGGGCGAATGAATTTTCTTCCTTGTTTTTTTTCTCTTATTATATATTTTTTGTTTGGGTGCGACATGTGAAGAGACAGTCAAAAGCACAGAGAACATACGTACGAGGAAATAGAGAAAAAATATAGAGAAATAAATAAATATAATATGCGTATTTCTAAATTTGACGCGCCTTATCTCTTTTGTAGAAAAATAAAATAAAATCGTCGTCAACTACTTCACTTGATGACTTTTACGACTCTCGCCACTTCCGTACGTTTAAATAGTACAACTGTCTATAAAATAAACGATGAATGCTTGATGAGGCAAAAAGCATCATTAAATTATTATTTTAATTTGTATTTTTTTAATAATACCTTTGGAGTTATTATACCATGGACCAGGGTTCATCTTGGTCTTAAACAACGTATAAATTGTGTATATTTTTAGTATTGAAATTGTGAACTTTTAGAATATACAAATTGTGTAGATAAGAGCTATAGAAGAAAATTTGTGAATACAATACATGGTTACCAAATTTTAATCTGTTAATATTGTGTGACTACAGTATTTGAAAGGAACTTATGAATACAAAACAAAGTAATCAATTACATATATGTTAACCTTGTGTATTCGTAGTATACAAATTTTTAATTTTTAAATGGTAAATTGTGAACATTTGTACCCGGATTCACCTTGCAAGGTGGACCCAAGTCCACAGAATAATTTGTGATACCTTTGACTAATTATGTTTAGGGAGTCAAACATTTTGTGCTCAAATGACATGTAGTGACTTCTTCCATGTGGGAGGTCATGAGATCAAGCCTCAGTGGAGGCGTTGTTGACTCAGGATGTTCTAATAGAGTCCGCAACATTCAAAAAGTTACATTATGCCAAACCCAATATTTATGGCACAGTGTCGTTTCTTTTAATGAAAAGAAATGCCACTCGTTCCGTATAATTAATTTTGTTTGTATAGCATATTCAGTTACATTTTATATACATTGTAGTTTCATTTCAATACAACTAAAGTTATGGATTTAATTAACTAGGGTGGCCAGAGTTAACAAACTCGATAAATAAATGATAAATATTAAGGAAATAAAGACAAAGGTAATAGTAAGGAAAAGACAATGAATATTAGTCGTGGAGACAATCCTATTGATATTGGTGTGAAATGCTATTACAAGGATTAAATTGTGTAATAACAAGACAAGGATGGAGATTGAGATGATGAAGATGCTTCCGATGAGGACAAATGATGCTTATTTAAAGTAATAACCTAACCAACTCCACAAAAATAGCGTGACCAACAAGAATAGGTATTCGCCCAACTGCCATTGGAGTCACCTTAGAGCCAACCCTGGAGGCCGACCACAAAAACCTCCGGGCCGACCACGGAGCCCGACCTCAAGGGCGACCATGGAAGCGACCTTGAGGGAACCACGGAGGCCAACTTCGAGGCCCGACACGAAGGTCGGGGCCGACCACAGAGCCCGACCTCGAGGCTGACCACGAAAGCCTACCTCGAGGGCTAACCACGGAAGCCAACTTCGAGGGCCGACCACGAAGGTCGACAATAGAGGTCGACCTCGAGGGTTTGACATCGAAGGCAACCACGGAGGATGACCTTGTCGGTCGAGCCTCTTCGTGGCTTCCATGTATAATGTCATAGCGGACCGCGAGTGGTTGAGCCCAAGTCCATGGCCGACCTCTAGTCGGCTTTGTCCACCTTGAGCCGACCTTGCCCGGGTTGGCTCTCCATCTTCCTTCGGGTTGGTTTTCTGGATTAGGATCCATTCTTAATATATCCGCCATAAAATTTATTTGTTTGACATTATACATACATTTCATTGTCTTATTATAGAACACTAAATTCTTTTTTAATTCAACTATAAAGTTTATTTACATTATATTCTTTTTCTAATTCAACTATAAAGTTTATTTTGTTTCAACTAAAGTTTGTTTCATTTGACATTATACAGACATTTCATTGTCTTATTATATGAACACTAAATTCTTTTTCTAATTCAACTCGAATATGTGAAAGTGTTATTTAGTTTCATTTTATATACACTGTAGTTTCATTTTAGCACAATTATTCAGATTCATTTTATACATAATGTAATTTTTTTTTGATTACTATTGACTATGTTACATGTAGTATCTATTCATATATACTTCTCAACCCACTGAAGCTCAACGAGTCAATACCACCCCCGCTTCACGGAGGCTCGAACCCATGACCTCCTGAAGACATGGTTGACCCGATCTTCTCTTCACACTCGAATTACAAAGAATATCGCATAATGATTTATTTGGTTGGGTGAATTTGATTATCATAATGGTTTATTCGGTTGGGTGAATATCGCATAATAAGTCAAGATTGCCATGACAAACTCACGGCTGAACTTATCTCAAATTCTAGAAAACACTCTTTTTCTATCTCAAAAAATTCAATCTCTATTTCTATCTACTATACTAATAAGAGCCCAAGAGAGTTAGGCCTATAATGGGTAGGAAAAAATGGCGGACAAATTTTTTAATCAAATGAATGGCTCAGATTTTAATTTTTTTCTTGAATTTCCTAATTTATCATTAATGAAAATGATTATCCGTTAATTTTCCGTTAAATATCTATCTTTTCGTTAAATTTTTGTTAGTTCACCATTAACTTGCTCCATTGATTTCAATAAGAAAGGTCTTAGGTTCGGAGCCCATCCCACTCAAGAGTTGGCATAATTAGTACTATATTTTATCTTATTAAATTAAATAATAATTTAGTAGCTATAACCAAAAAATAAATACATATGCATTCTTTAATTTAGAATTTATGTGTCTACAATGCCTTTATTAAAAAAAAAAAAAAATTTCATTATCAATATAATTAAATAAGAGAAATAATTTCATTTAGCTTCATATTGCTTTATTTTCGTCCTAATATAAAATTTTTTTACATTCAAAAAGTTCAATTCATTAATTGCATTATATTCGCTACATTGCCCTACAATTTTCTTATTAAAAAAAAAATTATTCATTATTCAATAAATTAATTAAGAGAAATAAAAAAAAATTGAAAAAAAAATTAAGGGAGAAATAATTTCATAGTTATATTGCTCTTATTTTCTCCAATGTAAAAATTTTTACATCATCATCAATTGATTATATCACTACATTGTTTATTATCTTTTTTTGTGCACTATTTTTATTAAATATCAAGTTATAAATAAAAATAATGCTATATTATTATTACCAAGTATTTTATTAATTACCCAATGAAAAAATTTAAAAAATTTAAAATTAATAAAGCAATCATATTAACTACTTGGAGATTTGTTGACAGAGAGTATTCAAATCATCACAACAATTTTTGAATGTGAGAAACGTAACCTCGGCAATGTCCTTGTTTGACAATCAGCAGTAGCGGTTAGAGTTAGCGGATTTGACCAGTGAATTATATCAACGGTTGGTAAAAAGATATTTTTGAAAAATTAGCTGTTTAAATTAAATTTAAAAATGACCTAAGGATATAATAAATAATAATAATAATAATAATAATAATAATAATAATAATTAATAATAACAACAACAACAACAACAACACAACAACAACAACAACAACACAAAACAACAACAACACAACAAAAACAACAACAACAATAACAATAACAATAACAATAATAGTCAAACACATTGTGTTTAGATGGTATGTAGTGACTTTTCCATGTGAGAGGTATTGATATCGAGCTTGAGTGGAGGCGTCAAGCTTTAGCATTTTGATCTTTGGGTTACATCATATTTACCCATCGTCCAATATCTTTGGATTACATTATAATTAAAAAAAATTAAATTTTACTACATTTGAATTCCTTAAATTAGAAATTTTCTTTATCCATAATAATTTATTCAACAATAATGGTTTGAACTAAATGAACACTGAGCAAAACACCTAAAGCACTAGTACCGATGATTCATTCATTGATCTTGTATATATGTGTATATCATTAAATATATTAGAATCATTTGCAATAAAATACTTGGTTACTATTAAAAAAAAAAAAAGCGCTTATTAACAATTATAATGAATCTCCTATATATTACATTGTATTCATATACTATGAATAAAATATTTAAATAAACAAAATTAGACATTAAGGGGATGTTTGGTTCATGGAAAATAACTCCAAGGAAAATGATTTCCTAGAATTTGAGGAAAATAAAGTTTTCTGATGTTTTGGTTCATGGAAATTGTTTCCAATGGAAAACTAATTCCTCAAATATGAGGAAAAACAAAATCTTAGCATAGGGTTGGTTATTTTGTTTTCCAAGGTGGGAGAGAAGAAAAATTTAGTTGATTGGACTATTTTACCCTTATGCTTTCCTCTTTAATTATTATTGAGTATTATTATTGTATAGGGACATTTAGATCTTTATACACATTATTCCTTAAATTACAAATCCAACAAACAATGAAATCCATATTCCCAATACTACTTTCCATGGAATTTCAATTTCATTTCCTTTCAAATATTTTCTGCGAACCAAACGAGCCATAAATTACTTATGTTGAACCTATCAACATTTGAGTCTTCTCGCGCGGTTGTTCGGGTGGACGCACGTTAAGCATTAATCTGACGCACTTAAAGTACACAATAACGCACATTTAAGCACACAAACAAAACACAGCCTCATGCATGTTAAGTACAAGTCTCACGCATGTTAAGCACTGGTCTCACGCATGTTAAGCAAAAAAAACACGCACCTTAAGTTTTAAAAACAACTCACATTAATACACACTCACGCACATTAAGCACACGACTCACGCACATTAAGCACAAAACTCACGCACATTAAGCATAAAACTCATGCACTTTAAAGTTTCAACAACAACTCACATTAAGTACACACTCATGCACATTAAGCACAAAACTCACGCACATTACACACAAGACTCACGCACATTCAGTACAAAACTCACGCACATTAAACATTACACACTCACGCACATTAAGCACAAAGACTCACGCACAATTAAGTACAAAACCCCGCACATTAATCAACTGCACGGAAAACACTTAAATGCACCTGAACTTAATAATATATATAATATATAGTATATATATATATATATATATATACATGAATAGTGTCCTAATATATATATAGGTGTGGGGAAATGAAACTAAAAAATAGAGCACATTATTGTCAAATGAAGTTGTTAGTATAATTAAAATGAATACTTTAGTATTAATTACTATAATGAAACTAGTGTGCAAGGAAAATTGTTGGTCCCGAAAAGTTTAGGGTAAGAATCTAGAAGGGGGTGAATAGATTCTTACAGATTTTTGAAAAACACTCGTGTACGATTCAAAGAATCGTTAGAGAGATGCACATCGGAAATAAGGATTCGGTCACTTTGCACGATTTGTTTAGAAAAGTGATTGGCACAGGCAATGAGATGAGATAATATGAATGCAATGCCGAGATAAAAAGTAAAGAGAGAGAGAGAGAGAGAGATTTTTATAGTGGTTCGACTGTTAACTACGCCTACTCCACTCTACTTCACAACTCATGAAGGTTTGCACTATCCCCTTAGTACAAAGTCACTCCAAGATTGTTCCTTGACACAAAGCTGGACACAATCTTGAGCTAGGTTTTTCGACTACACTTAGTCTACTCAGCCTCTATCTACTCTTCACATAGAGAAAATATGTGTTGATTTCTTTTCTTTCAACTGAACTTGGCTGAAAGCTGAATGGATGAGCTAGAGCTGCTCAAGTTTTCTTCAAAATCTGGTATGAAATATGAACATTTTTCTCTTTCTCTCACTAGATCGTTGATTGTAACATTTTAGCAGATGTAGTATTGTGTCGTGCCTTCCTAGACCTGATGAGAGATGTCTTCTTATAGAGGAAAATTTGTTCGTTGGAAGAGAGAAAAATTTTGGAAACACTCTATGATCTAGTGCTTAAAGTCCTTTGAAGGTACGAAGACATGTGAGATGTCAGTAAATTAGCCGTTGTTTCGAGAGGTGTGAGGACAACTGTTTTGTCTCACGTCTCTTCATAAGGCTTTTCCATTACTTAGGGATTTTTCCTCGGACTCCTTTTTCAATTTGAGAGTGGGAATCTGTGCAAAATAGTTGGTTAGGTTGGTTCAAAGATGAGAGCATGAGCAGTTCACAAATCTTTGGAGGATTCGGGTGAACATGTGACTAGTTTTGTCTTTACTTAGTCACTTCTGATGCTTTAAACGATATCTCTTTAATATTTAGCTATTGATGTCAACAAAAGGTTGGATCATTCCATTATTCAATCACTTGCAACCTTTTGGTCTTGTTCTTGATCTCTTATCTTCAAAAAGTCTTCATTTGTCATATTTTAACTAAAAAGAGAGCTAGTTTCTATTGATCAAAAAATTCTGCTATTTCTAGACTCTGAGTTTCAAAGCATAAGTGATCTCGGGTCACAGACAAATAACCTTGAATGTATGAAGGCTCAAATTTGTTATCATCAAAATCTAATTACAAAATATTCTTTAACAAAATGAAACTAAATTCAGACCCATACAATAACATATATTGTCAAATGACCTGAAGTGCAATTAAAATAAAACTTCAACATTAATAGTTAAACTAGTGTGTGTGGAAAATGAAAAACAATAAAATAAAAGATCACGTAATAATTAAATGAAACTATAGTAAAATTAAAATAATACTTTAGTATGTTATAATGAAATTAGTGTTGAAGGAAATAAAACTAAAAAACATAGCAATATTGTCAAATGAAATAAAGTATAATTGAAAATTAGGAAAAAAAATGGCGGAGTTTTGGTCCTAGTTATAATGAATAGTGACGACTCAGTCTCCAGATTTATACGTATCCAATCACCTTTTAAGTCCTCAGTTGATGAGCGGAAGTGGCGCATTTGGTCCCTGACCGTTAAAACTGACGAAAAAAATATTTAAAATTTTAGGGGTAAAGTAGGAAATTCACAT
Organism: Ipomoea purpurea; assembly: GCA_009835305.1. Lineage (NCBI taxonomy): Eukaryota > Viridiplantae > Streptophyta > Magnoliopsida > Solanales > Convolvulaceae > Ipomoea > Ipomoea purpurea. The sequence continues at coordinate 30,673 of VALG01005657.1, forward strand.
TTTATATCACTTTCGTTATAATTGAAACCACTTTTGTAAGCATTATTTTCAAACTTCGGCAAGCATTCTAATTTCAAATGTTCTTCAATTTCAAAAGGCAATTCAATAATCTTCCGTATGACTTTGTTAGTAACTTGAGTCTCGCATAAGGAACTTGTGACTCAGCTACAAACAAGAGAATACTTTGATCATTGTTTTCAAGGCGGTAGAAATAATCATTCTAATGTTTTTTGGATTTCCCTTATAATTAATAATGGTAATCAAACCAATACTTGAATACAAGAAGATATCAAATTTTCTCAGGTTATTTTTATGAAAAATTCACAAAGGGAGTAACTTTGGATATTTTTAGTGAACGTAAAATTCTTTCGTAAGCTCTGCAGTAACTTAATCAAAGAATCGTACTATCCTGACAAATATATGAAAATTATATTTTAATCTATATCCCATCCACCTCCTCCGTCCTTCTTTAAAAACCAGAGTAATAATGGGGAACCTAAAGACTCAGTAGAAAACTCTAAAAACTTTTGTAACTTTAAAAATGTTATTGACTAATACTGCATATGAAAAGCAATTTATCATACAAGAAATTCAAGTTATTCCGTTTTAGTGAATTCTCATAAAAGCAACCTGAGAAATTTGAGCATTCATTTTTGTATTTCAAATAGTTCTGGTTTGTATTACATTTTGTTGGGCTTAGTAAGAAATTGATAAATTTGATAAGGATAATGTGTTTTCACAACGTCTGAAGGCAGATGATATAAGTGTTTCTTTGTTTGCGGTAAGTCTTAAGTTTGTTATACGAGAGCAGGTTTCTAAACAAGTCATATTAAAGTAAGTTTATTGAAATGCTTTAGAAATTGAACAATCTTGAAATAAGGGATAAGAAGTGAAAATAATGTTGTGAATGGTGTTTTGATATAAGAATGAGAAATAAAATGTGAATTTCCTACTTTACCCCTCAAATTTTAAATATTTTTTAATTTTTCCATCAATTTTAACGGCCGGGACCAAATGTGCCACTTCGTTCATAACTAAGGGACTAAAAATGGATACGATCATAACTTAGGGACTGAGCCGAAACTTGGGTATAACTCAGGGACCAAAGATGCAATTTCTCTTAAAATTATACATACTTCATAGTCCATGGATAGTTATGATGTGGAAACGTGTTCACCATGTGCATGGTGAACACATGGGTAGATTCATAATTTTTATACTGTAGATTCATAATTTTTATTTTTTTGAAAACGTAGATTCATAATTTTGTTTTTTATTTGTTGTTAACTGGATAGATACATAATTTCTATATTGTAGATTCATAACTTCTATATTGTAGATTCATAACATCTATACTGTAAATTCATAATTTCTATACTGTAGATTCATAATTTCTGTACTGTAGATTCATAATTTCTATACTATAGATTCATAATTTCTGTACTGTAGATTCATAATATATATCTGTAACAACAAATGAAAAACAAAAATTATGAATCTACGTTTTCAAAAAAATAAAAATTATGAATCTACAGTATAGAAATTATGAATCTACCCTTGTGTTCATCATTCGCATGGTGAACACGTTTCGTAATTTGTGAGAATTTGCTGCTACATGGAAATGGTTCATAGTAAAATATGAGTAGTTATGCTATGCATCCGTAATGCACCATGCATGGTGCATACAGATGCAAAAACGACGTCGTTTTATTAAAAACGCGCGTCTCCTCTTAAAAAAAATTCAGGTTCGATTCCCAGCAACAGCATTATGTTGTTAATTCACTCTGGAATTTTAGTTCATAGATTATTGAATTTTAGTTCATAGATTATTGAATTTTAGTTCATCGATTCTGGAATTGTAGTTCATCGATTCTGAATTTATTTTTTTTTGAAAAAACCAATATGGTTGCATTTATATATGAATCGAAATAGAGTCAGGTGGGATCCCATCCCAGTACATCGGTATAGAATAATTAAAGGCATCTGATGCTAAATCATGTGCCATAGCATTCTGTGTTCTAGGAATAAAAATAACTGAAACGTAATTAAATGTAGCTATAAGTTTCCTGCACTCATCTAGGACATAGCCAAGATAAGATCGGGGTTGGATAGACGATCGTAGATAGGTCCGCAAAGTCTGACAATCCGTGTATATTTGAACCAATTGTTCACCACGCTGTTTGAGCCATGATAATGCTTCCTTACATGCTAGGGCCTCGGCCATAAGTGGTGAGAAACAAGCTTGTGGTGGCACACAGTAAGCCGATACATAACTTCCAATATGATCTAGCAATAGTACACCGGCTGTGGCTATCTTCATATCGGCATTGTATCCTGCGTCTACATAACATTGGACCGGATACGTGGGGGTGCTCCTGGGCCGCGGACGGTGGTGGCAGCGTCCCTGCGAGAACAGTCAAAGGCGCCGAGAATGGGAATGGGGCAGTGTTCACGGTCGGAACTGCAGCAGTTTGGTGATCTAAACACCAGGCGGTGATGTCGTATGTTGCTGTCCATGCATTCATCATATTTTGCGTTGTTAACACAACTCTTTTCGGCAAGTGTAGGCATGCATCCCATACCGCTCCATTTCGGGCTCTCCAAAATATTGTATAGAATTCCAGCTGCAATAACATCTCATTAGAGTTTAGAACATTCAAGATTGTCCTAAACCATTCATGAAAAATATTTGTGGTAACATGGGGTAATGGAAGGCCAGATTGGGTCCAAATGGACTTTGCATAATCACACAAGACTAATGAGTGCATAACATCCTCATTGATTAATCCACACATGGCACATATCGGATCAACATCCACTCTCTTTATAAGCAAATTGTTGGTTGTAGGAGGATATTACTTATAGCTCTCCATAAAAACATTCTCCATTTAGGTGGTATACGTAGTTTCCATATAGTGTCCCATTTATCAAACCCCGGGCTACTCTCATAAATACCCACAACGTGCCTGTACCCATTCTTGACCGAGTAGCATCCATTGGGGTCATCATACCAATACCATGTATCATCATATTCCGGGGAGATAGGTATTTTTAATATTCTCAGCACATCACTCTGGTCAAAAATATCAGATAAAATATGTGGGTCCCATGTACCAGTCGTCTGATCTATTAAACCAGAACACCTTTGCATCCATTAGTTGTGGGGCATTTCCGTTTGGATCATAGGATCCACTTCATCCTGTAACCAGGGATCCTTCCATATTAGAGTTGAGCTACCATTTCCAATACGACGTCTCAACCCCACCAACTATTAAATCTTTGGCCGCCATAATACTCCTCCAGCTATAGCTAAGGATTATTTCCTAGGCATGCTTCGTTAAAAGGGCGGTCATAAAAGTATCTGGCTTTATAAAGGCGGGCTACCAAGGAGTCAGGATTGGTAAGAAACTTCCATGCTTGTTTTTCTAGCATAGCCAAATTAAATGCTCTTAAATCCTTAAACCCCAAACCTCCATATTTCTTCGGGATACATAGCTTATCCCAAGATTTCCAATGAATACCACGGTCCGTCCCAGAGCCCCACCAATATCGATTCATTGTGCGTTCAATAGCTGAACAAACAGACACTGGCAACAAAAATACACTCATTGAAAAGGTAGGCATTGCCTGGGCTACACTTTTCAATAGAATCTCTTTCCCAGCTTGCGTTAGGAGTTTCTTGTTCCATGAGCCAATTCTCTGTTTGATTTTGTCCTCAATATAGGCAAAAGCTATTTTCTTATTTTTCCCCACAAAGGCTGGTAGTCCCAAATACTTTCCAAAATTCGGAGCCTGGACTACCCCAAGGGTCTGTGCCACAATATCCCTGTCAGTCTCACTAGTATTCTTACTATAACAAATACTAGATTTCTGATAGTTGACCATTTGCCCAGATAAAGTCTTGTATAGAGCCAAAATATTCTTAATCTCAGTAGCCTCTCACACATTTGCCTTAAAAAATAGTAAACTGTCATCAGCAAAAAACAAATGAGAGACCGGGGGCGCAGCTCGTGCCACTCTACATCCATGAATTAAACCATTAGTTTGTGCCTGCTGCAATAATAAAGAAAGACCTTCTGCACAAATAATAAAAAGATACGGGGATAAAGGATCTCCCTGTCTGAGACCACGAGTGGCAATATCGCCTCCGTAGGAGACCCATTGACTAGAAATCTGTAGGAGACTGTGGTAACACACATCATGATCAAATCCACCCACTTTTCATCAAATCCCAAGGCTTTAAGCATCCCTTTCAAAAAAGGCCATTCCATTCGATCATATGCCTTAGCCATATCCACTTTAAGAGCCCCCATCCACCAATACCACACTGTTTTCTATTCAAAAAATGCCCACCTCCGCCGCTACTAAAATATTATCAGTTATTAGCCGGTTAGGGATAAAAGCACTCTGTGTGTCCGAAATAATACCTTCCATTAGGGTTTCATTCTCTGCGTAATCATCTTCGCCATTACTCTGTAAACAACGTTACTTAGGGCTATTGGACGTAGATCAGAACTAATTCTGGGGAATCCTTCTTTGGAATTAACACAACATTCGTTTCATTCAATGCAGGGGGGATAGTACGCCTATTCAAGCAATCAACATTATAACTTGCCATGTCACCTCCCACAACATCCCAGAAGTGCTGATAGAAACCTGGGTTCATTCCATCCGGGCCTGGTGCTTTATCTGGGAACATTGCAAACAATGCAGCCCTAACCTCATCAATCACAAATGGTTGTAGCAGTGTTTCGTTCTGTTCATGCGAGACCTTCGGTATTATCCTCTCAAACAGGTTATGGCCAGACACAGGATTACTAGAGCTAAACACATTGGCAAAATAATCCATAACCACATTCTTCATATCATTCCCTCAACCCAGTCCCCAGAACTATTCATAATACGAGATATTGAATTTTTTTTTTTCGGTGAGAGGCGTACCTGTGATAAAATTTGGTATTGGCATCCGCATTCTTGAGCCAATGCTGTTTTGCTCGTTGTCTCCAATATGCATCCTCCTGGGCCTCCATATTACTCAATTCCACCTCCAAGTGCTGGAATTCAGTTAATGAGTCTGTATCCATTCGTCTCCTAAGACGCAATTGATCCTTCCGGAGTTTCTTAATTCGCGCACCAAACTTATGATACCGGTCTTCCCCCCACTTAGCCAAACGATTACCACAATGTTGTATACAATCCTGTAAATCATTCCCCTTCTCTCATTCCACGACTCTACCACCACAGGCCTGCACCCCTCATCATACAACCATGCCATCTCAAATCTGAATTGTCGTCTGTGGGCCCCCCACTTCCTACCGGGTCATGAATACCTAGGAAGATGGCCGAATGGTCTGATTGTCTCATCAACAAATTTGTCACATTCGCTCTCGGGAATACATCACTCCACACATTCGTGGCCAGTACTTTATCCAGTTTCTCTTCTATCCATCTTGCGTGCCCTTACCCTTCTCCCATGTAAACTGATATCCACTCATCGGCATCTGTGCTAATCCACAATAGTCCAGGACCTCTCCAAACCCACGCAGAAGATATTCGGATGTGGATTACCCCCCTTCTTCTCGTATTGGAATAGAAGCTCATTAAAGTCTCCAATCATAACCCATGGGAGATTAGATCGTGACTTTAAGGATTTAATAAGATTCCATGCCTCGCTGCGCCTGTTTCTCTCCGGATAGCCATAGTAACAAGTCATTCTCCAGTGTGGAAAACCAACCATACTAACTTCCAAATCAACATAATTCTTCGAGTACGATATCAGTCTTGCTGTGTTATTCTCCGCCACAAAACAGCCATGCCACCACCTCAGACCACGTTCACCTCCCGGATCAACATAAAACAATCCCTCAAACCCTAGCTTTATTCGAACACGTTCCGCATGATCCCTTCGTACTTTGGTCTCCATCAGAAATACAAAATCAGGCTTCTTCCGGGACACTACGTCCTCA
>VALG01005660.1:0-12439 GCA_009835305.1 Ipomoea purpurea
TTAAACTAGTATGGGAATTAAAATAAAAGATTGTTTTTGAATCCAAAGGGTACAAGGACATTTCGAGCTGATCAGAGAAGCGTTCTAACCAAAACAGAAACCCAGATATTTCCACTCAACGTTAAAACAGAGGGATATTCAGATGAAGTTTGGAAGCTCCATTTACAATTGGAGATGAAGAGTCTTACTCAAACGGCTAGCTTATCTCATTTCTGACATTTTTGCAGAAGATAAGATAAGATCTCTTGACATGCGGAGCGTCTCTTATCACAAGGACAGATTCTTCATTTACAGCTATAAAATGAATGAAGATGTGAAGACTTGAAGAAGAAGCGCAACGAAACAAGCAGAAAAGATCAGAGAGCTAAATAGCTAAGAGCTAAATCTTTCAAGTGAGAAAAGAAAAAGAACTCAGAGAGCTTCCAACGAGGAAATATATTCTGAGAGTTCTTAAACAGAGCAAAACAGAGCATAGAAATAAGTGGTTTTCTTGATTCATGCCAAAGAGAGCAAACACTCAGATCTATAAAGAGAAATCATTCCAGAGTGTTAATTTTCATCAAGAGACCCTGCGCATCATTGAAGATCTATCTACAGAGTCTCAGAAGTTGGAGCAAGACAACACTTGTATTTTGAGAAAACAAAAGAAGGGAGGAAAGTAGCACGGAGCTGTGAAATCCGGAATTGTCACACGGAGCTGTGAGATTCCAACAGCAGTGTCGGAGGCACTTGGGTGTAGATTTGGTTGTGGGCTTGTGATCAAAGCACAAGATCACGGATACGTTTCTACCGGAGTGTGGAAGACGGGGGGAAAGTAACGCGGAGTCGTGAAATCCTGGGATAGTAGCGCGGCACGTGAAACCACGAAGCAGCAGTGTGGTGTCACTGGGCGTAGTTAGTGCGGGCTCTTTGTGTCAAGCACTAGATCAGGATATTCATGGTATCTGGAAACAAGAAGTGGTAATATAGTGAATTGGCTCTTGGAGAGAAGAGCAACTGGAGTAGGGAGGATTACACCACCATAAGTCGCGAACACTATAAATTTCCTTGTGTTCTTTAAACTGCTTTCTTTACTTAACTGATCTTTACATAATTGCTCTACGAAGATATATTCATCACACGATCTCCACACACACTTTATCGTTATTGTAATTTCGCCTGTGCACCATAAACTCTAACAATCCCTAGTTATGAGTTTGGTTATCTCTGTCTTACCATTGTTGTACTGTGCGAAAAAGTTTGAAAGTCTATTCACCCCCCCCCCCCTCTAAAGACTTTCACCTTACCTCTTTTTGGGCCAACAGTATGTGATGCGGTGATGGTGATGGCGACGACGGTGATGGTGGTGTGGCGGCGATGGTGGTGAAATAGGATAAATTTATATATAGGATAAAAAATAGGTTAAAGAAAGTGGTAAAAAAAATAGATTCTAAAATCTATTCCTGAGCGTTCAGTAATAGGCTAATGCCAGGGCAGGCTCCTAGTATAGCTATTACCTTATTTAAGGTAATAGATTATTACCAGGAATATTATTCCTGTTAATATAAATGGTTACCAAACAAATGAGTAGACTATTACTGGGAATGCTATGCTATTCCCGGCCTATTCCGTGAACCAAACGGGCCACTAGTGGATCAGTTCTGCCTATATAATTACAACTTAAAGCGTTTAATTTGATTTTCAGTAGATTTTGTTTGCTCCACATCAAATATGACTCTGCTACTAAGAACCTTGTGGCCCACTAGTATTCAATTGCTCCCCTATGTGGGAGGTCTAGAGTTTAAGCCTTGATGTAGGCGTATATTGTATATATGGGTATCCCTTTTTTGTAAAAATAAAATATGACTTGTCTAATAGACTTGAACATGTAAATAAAGTCTATAAAAGATATATAATAATAAGAACAACATTATGTTAAATAGTTATCAAATTAACCAACTGTGGTCCTCCCTCCTGTAAGGACCATGAGTGGTTAACTTGGACACGAACGGTAACAACTTGAAAGTCGAAGGACTCCGTGTGGTCAATTAAAAATTTTAAGACTAAATTGTTGCAAAACCAGTATACTCAAGGTATATTTCATCTTTATTCTTTTGTATGGGCATCTCCCATTCTTCTCATATTTTTTTTTTTTATCTCCTTATCATATAATTTTTCCCTTTTCTTTTCTCTTCAATCCTCCTTGTCATTTTGTGGGCCACTAACTTCACATCATTTATTACTTTATTCACTTCACAACAATTACAATTTCAATGTTTATTTTAAATTAAAATAAATAAATAATGTACTTTTTGAATTAAAAAATAAATTTCAAAAACTAAATACTAAACAAAAAAAAAACCATTGAAGTAAATATTTTCCAAAAAAAAAAATTTAAAAATAATAATTTTAGCATCAATAGTCAAATAATTAAAATCGTTGAGTTATATCAATTGTAGATGATCGCCTTCCGGGTAGATGACGACAGATTTTTGCCGCATATGATGTCTGAATTGAAATGACATGTAATAGCAAGTCATCTACCGATTCTTGGGCTTCATTGTCTCGATTTAACATGTTAAAGTCTAAAGGGTGTAATTGCACTTTTTAAAAGTTTAATGACCTAATTAACTTTTCAGGTAAAGTTTAAGGACTTATTTGACCCTTTTTCCATGACCCAATTTTATATAATATTGTACTATTTTTTTTTTCGGGCATAATGTTGTTAGTGGGTGGGGGTGGGGGGGGGATTTTTATAGTAACAAAACATATATATAAATATAGGTGATAAGCATCAAAAGATGCTAGTTTTTACGAGTTTTGGAAGTATTTTGCACGTGTTTTAGCCCTAAGAATGTTTGTATCACGAAGAATTATCTTAAAAACAAGGTTAGCACAAAGATACTTTCCTAATCATAGTTTTTATGTTTTTTGGTATTTTTGGACAAGGAAAGTGGAAAGGAATATCAAAAACGCAAAATCCGGAAAGAACATGGCAAGGCACGAGTCACGACTGTGTCACGGCGTGACAGAAACGTAAGCACAAGAAAATTCGTCACACCGCATCACGCATAAAGGCGGAGAAAAGGGGAATTATTTTCCATTTACACCGCCTTCATAGCGTAATAGGTTGCGTGACAGAGTAGAGTGAAGGCGCGTGCGAAGGGGGAATTATTTTCCACTTACGTCGCCACCACGGTGTAAGAAGCAACGTAACCAGGCAGCGAAGCGAAGGAACGCGCGAGGAATTGTTCCCCATTTATGCCCGCGTCACGCATAAGCACGGCGTAAATGGGGAGCCGAATTGCTTCAAAAGAGGAGGCCAGAAAGGCTGAATGGGGAAAATTTTTTAACAGATTTTTTACATTTTCCCCAATTTCTAGAGAGAGAAACCTTCTTAGTTAGCTTAGGGTTTTAGATCTAGGGAAGATTTTGTGAAGATCTCCACATCAACTTGAAGGAAATTGATGCAATTAGAGATTCTTTGTTGGTAACAATCCCTTCTACATCATCTATTTGATATAATTGTGCTTCAAAATCATGGGTTGTTCTAGCTTAAATTCTCTTGTAGTGTCTTTTGAATTTATGTTGTGCGGCTAAATTTGTGTGAGGTTGGTAGTGTGTATTACAATGATGTACTAGGATCTTATTTTGCTAGGGATTTATGGTTTGAGATTTGTGTGAAATGCTCTTGTTGTGGGTGATTTTGTGTTGCTCCACATTCTTAATGGCCACATTGAATGAGGTTGTTTGAGAGAGATTAGTTGATGAGAGATCATAACTAATTGTAGTCTTTGTCATCCACATTCCCCGTCCTTCGATCCGAGAGGGCAAGGTCCGAGAAGGATCGTAGGCAATGTGTTTGATTAAATGCCTAGGACAAGTGATTTTGGCCTAGATAGTTAAGTGTCATGCCTCAACCTAGCATCTATCAACAAGTGTCACGCAACTCACTTCTCCCTAAATCCTTTACCATAAACTAGTATATATGTGCAAAATACACCCTCCAACCTCCTACCTATCTCTTGATTGATTCACCAACTAGTTTGCATTTGTTCATCAGCTTTGCTCTCATAACCTCATTTTCCTATTTTGCATAGTGACAATCTTTTGTTTAAACATTATTTGATGTAAACCTTGGCACTTTACGAACTCCAAGTTGTCATCCTCAAGCGAATGACACTCGGGGTGTTCTCACCTCCCCATTTTACCACATTTCAATTCACCAACACGACCCTTGCACACCTACTCTTTTGACAACGCTAAATAGAATGAGAACCGTAAGAAAAAGGTGTGTCAGTAGGAACTCGAGTTCAAGCAATAGTGTTTGATCATCACAGCACTAGAATGTATGTTATCACTCTACAGGCTAACTCCTGGTATACTATGTCAAATGCTATTGTCAAACCTGCGCGACCTAACTACAAGTATACATGGACTTTAAATGGTAGGAACATTGTCCAAACAATTAATATTGATGACCCATCAACTCCATTTGAACAAGTTTACACATCATTCTCAGAATTTTATCATTGCATGAAAGGTTTTAAAGAAATTTAAGTTAATTTTTATTATGTCATTATAACAATATCTATTATAACATATATTTTAATTATTTTATTACCATCCTCTACTGACAACAATTATAGCAATTGTCATTGACAAACTCCCAAAGTAATTTGTCTTAATAATGAATGGAAAAAAAATCAATGACTTTATTATTGTTGATGAAAAGTAAGTTCCTCACTCTATTACTCTTATTAAATTAAATTAAATAAATAATTAGTACAAAAAAAATAATGCATATGCATTTTTTTTAGGGATAAGGGTCAAATAGGCCTTCAAGTATAAGTCAAAGTGAAATTAACCCCTAAACTAAGAAAAGCTCCAATTAAACACTTCATCTCTTCACTTTTATGCAATTTAGCCCATAACTTCTTAAATTTGTACAATTAGCTTATTTTGGAAGTAAACTCAAGATATTAACAGGTAAAATTGAATTTGTTTATAAAAATAATTTAAAATACTTTAAAATAATAATTTAAAAAAAAAAAAAAGAAACCGGATTGTCGTCTTTTAAAGGAGAAGCTGATAATCCGGCTTCTCCGTCCCGTCCAATTGGATTGCTCCGAATGATTAATAGATTATTGGTGGTTGTAAATTAATAAAGGATGTTTAGCTTAGTTGGTAAGGATGTGGTTAAAATTTGGAAAAGTTTTAGGGTTCAAATCCCTTTATAGTTTTAATATAGTTTGTTTAGTATACTTGTTAATTAAGTGAAGGACTGATTTGATTCGCTGGATTCCGTTTTGATAGATTTGCTTATGAGTTGAGCCTAACTAAGTTTGGTGTTGGTTTTGGATGGTTAAGCTACAAAAGGTAACCTATGCTATACAAAACCTATTTTCTACTTGATATTGATTATTCTTGACTTCTATTGATGATTCCTGGTGTTAATGTGAGATTTGATGCATAATCTTGTATTTATGCATGTTTAGAGCTTATATCTAGGATTCTTAAATACTATTCTTTGAGCTATTCTTGTGTTCAAGTCATTTCCTTGTTGTATGTGAGACTTTGGGTATTTTGGACTTGACCTTAACCTTGGAGATGAATTTCTCCGAAGGGAATTATTTGGGGTACATATATGGGTGTGATGGGCGATTGTTTCCCCGTGGTTCCACCCTTTGGTATGTGATGTATTGGCCTCCGTTTGTTGAATTGGTGAGCTTTTTGGTGTCCCCTTGATGTTTCGTATGTCTAGAATGATGTCCTAAGTATCAATGTTAGGATTTTGTGTCTTGAATCGTGCTAATTATCCAAATTTGTGATTCGTTGGATTAATGTGAGTCTTTGAGGTTCGTTGGAACCGTTTTGGTTTACCCGTTTGATGAGCATGCTAGATATGATGTCGTTGATGCTAGAATGTGTTGTTTGTCCATCCTAATGAGGATTGGCAACTTGTGTTGTCAATCATGTTGATCTTGGATTGAAGTCTATTTTTGTTGCCCATTGTTGAGTATCGTTCATGTCTTTCATTGAAACTTCTCAAGTAAATCCCTTGATGTGATCTTGTACACATGTTGTACTTTGTTGATTGTTCCTTGACTAAGCTATTGTTGGGATTATCCGTTGTTGTACACACTTCATGTGGAATCTATGTTTTGTTGTATCTCTGGATTCCGTGTGTATTGACTCTTGTTGAGATGTTGGATTTGATGTGATGAGATGATTGAGCTGGTAAAATGGACAATGTGGGGACTTATGTGTGAATTGATCCGGTAGTGGGTTTAAAGCTCCGGATTGTCGTTTGGATACTTATGATTTGTGGGCAACTTGGGAAACTCATTCCAGTTGCTAGAGATAGTAGCTAACCTGTTGAGCTTGGAATCTCAATAGGGGGTGTATACACTTAAAGTTGCTAGATCTGTTTCCATTGGGCTACGGTCCTAGTCGTTGCGATGGCTCTGTGATATGTGAATGATGATTTGGAGGCCTCCACACTGGTCCACTATGATTCGAGTCGTTGAGATGACTGTACGATGAATGCTTCAGTTTGACTATGTCCTATGCGGGCTTGGAACAAGTTGTTGAGTGTGAATCTCTTCCTAATGCTTATGAGTATGTCAATTGTGAACTCTACCTTTATTATGGTAGGTTGCATCTAGTGTTGGGTATGTTGCTTGTTGTCCTTATTGACTTGTTGATTGTCGTTGATTATTGGTCTTTGTTGAGAGTGTTATGATGAGTCCATTGATGTTCCCTCTCTTGGTTTTAAAATGATATATATTGTATTCCTTTGTCTCAAATGATTTTATTATATCTATATATTATGATACTTAACGTGTATTGGTGGGTTACACGCATTATTCGCTGGCGGGTGTTATCCCTTATGTTTTACAGGTCTTGAGTAGCTTTTGGAGAGCGCACTAGCAGATTAATAGATAGCTTAGCTCCTTTATGTTCAGTTAGTTGACTTGTGGCCTGTGTGCCTTAAATACCTGTGCACCTGTATTTATGGATGAATCGGTTAGAATTAACATGTGCACCTGTAGATGTATGAGTGTGGCATAACACCTACCCGATTTAAGGGATTCGCTTCCGCTTTACTTAATGATTAATGTTTAGGTTGTTTTCCCTTAATTAAGCTTCTAAATTTTGGTAAAATCGGGGGTGTTACAGTCGGCTTCTCAAAGGAGAAGTTGACAATCTGGCTTCTCAAAGGAGAAGCTGACAATCCGGCTTCTCCGTCCCGTCCAATTGGACGGAGAAGCCATGCAGGTCTCTCCGTCCAAACGGAGGAGCCAGGTCGGCTTCTCCATCCAACTGAATGGAGGAGTCGGTAGGCTTCTCCGACCGGTTGGACGGGAAGTGGCCGAATTTTTTTTTTTTTTTTGTTTTTTTTTTTAAAAAAATTAATTTAATTATTTTATTTGAATTGAAGATATATATTTTTAAATTTTTAATTTTTTTTTAAAATTTACCGGTTACCGGTTACTTAGAGGTAACTTGTTAATTAACTTAATTGCATAAAAATGAGAAGTTAAAATATCTAATTGGAGCTTCTTCTTTTTTTTTTTTTTTTTTTTGTTTTTTTTTAGGGAGTTAATTGCACTTTTAGCTTATAGTTGAAGGGCCTATTAGAATTAGGTGTCTATATATAATGTCTTTACTATAAAAAAAATAAAATCAATATCAATAAATTAAATAAGAGAAATAATTTCATTAGTTATATTGTCCTTATTATATCATTGTTGTTCACTTTAAAGCTAAGGTAAATTGTATATATATATATATTGAAATACTCATGATTCTTTATAAGGTAGTATCTATTCTAAGTTAAATTGTATTTCTTTGTTAAGATGATTTAAAATGTTTAAATTATCTTAAGTGGCTACATTTACAACTCATTATTAAAAATGTTAATGTAGGACAATAAAACATCGTGACATACTTGACAAATTGAAAAAATATCGAGACTACAACAATGTTGCAATCAATTTGGCAAATCTAGAAAATGAAGAAATTTTAAAATAGCCCATGATGCTGCATCCATTGATCCTATATGTAAAATACTTATTGTGCATTCATTAATATATTAGTACTAATATAAATTTACAATTTTTTTCATCTTCTAGCATCAACCTGCTTACATTAATGGCAAAATCAGTATCAACCTTAACAACAAAAATACTTGGTATATAGGATGAAGCCACTATTAAAAAAAAAGGTTTTTTCACAAAGTGACAAACAATTGAACTCCAATGTCAGTATCAATTGAATAACAAAAAAACACGCACACATATACACACAAAATCAATTACTATACTCATTCATACTAATTCCAAAAATATGAACTTGAAAATGAACATATGAAAAATGGATGTGGAAATTGTTGATGAAACTGGACATGTTGCGGCATCAGTATTCGGACTACATGCATAGTTATTGTTATACTATCAAGTAAACAAGTTATGAAAATAGAACAAGAGGTACAACTTCTGAACCTTCTACAAAAATAATAAATATTAATATTTTATTTAATACTTCCAGATGAAATATGTAGGGGAAAAACTACATACCAGTGCAAAATATCAACATGTACTTGCAAGATTAAGAGTTCATATAGTACAACTAAGATCAAAGTCATACACACAATAAGACAAATCCACAACTTCCTACACCATAATCTCATTACATGACACTATCATATATGCAATCACCACTAACCCAATTGCAAATGACACACTACCAACAAAAAAAAAAAAAAAAGATGACAAATAGTGAAGATGAAGACAATGACAATGTTATCTAAAAGAGAATTAAGAAAACTTAGAGAAATTTAAACCAAAAGTAGTATTTATTTAGACTATCATGTTTAGACTGAGTATTTAGACTATCGATTTTACAAAGTTGCAAACATTTATTTTAGTGACAATTATAATGAATCTCATATATTATCTTGCATTCATATACTTTGAATTACCTATTTAAATAAACAAATTCGACATTCAATTACATATATATGAACTTATACTATATAATCGTGCATTGATATACTTCAAATTACTTATTTAAATATGAACATTGAGCATTAATTAATTAGTTTATTCGCGCAATGCGCGTGTAAAATTAGTATACGTATATATGCACAACTGATTCGACTAAAAGCAATTTTGGTGGTGATTTTTTTTTTTTGAATTTTTTGTCAAGATTTTATTTAGGCAGATCGATAAGAAAAGAGAGATGATTTTACAGCAAGATTTTTTATTGAGTTAATACCCAAAATAGTCCTCGACTATAGTGGTTTTTCTCAATTTTTTCATAAACGACTTTGGTGACTTAGTGTTGTACTAGAGTTTTGTGTTGTTACTTAATTTAGTCCTAGACTTTTGTGTTTTTGCTCAATTTAGTCTCTCATTTGTTAATCCGTCTATTTGTTGTTAAATAAATAGGCAATTCAGTAATTTTAATATTGACATCTCTTTACTCATAGACATGTGAAGTGTGAAATCCATTTTTAAAAACAAATTACTCCCAGATCACTTCCTAAATCTACGAATATAAAATATTGATTTGTAGCCTGGAGTAATTCTGAGTTAATTCGTACAAGAAACGAGGGTTTTTCTCACTTCGGGCTTGGTTGAAAGTAAAGAGATTGTCATATTGATATTATTGAATTGTCTCTTATTTAACACCAATTTGACGAATAACAAACGGATGACTAAATTAAGCGAAACACAAAAGTCTGGGACTATTTAGGTCTCCAAAATCGTTTAGGACGAAATTGGAAAAACCATATAATTCGAGGAAATTTAGTATTAACTCATATTTTTTATTATTATTATTATATTATTATTTTTTTTATTTTTATTTTTACTGAAAAGTTTAGAAAGAAAATCACGTGCATGTGGCGGGCGCGTGATAGCCACGCATCAGTTGAGGCGATTGGATTCTCCTTGCATAGCCCACAAAATTAACAGGATGACAGAATAAGATTTAATTGCAACAAAAAAAAAATGAAAGAAATATGTTGAGAAGAGAGTATGATGGTATGGCCAAAAACACCAAGTCAGCGAATCCGCATGGGATTACATGATACCAAAATGCCCCTATATGTGAAACAAATTCAAAAAATTATATAGATTCTTTTTAACAGTTTAGATTTAATAAATTAATACTAATATAATTATACATTAGTTTTGATGACATTCTAAAATTATTTTATTATTTCATAGAAATCCGTAGTTTTGTTTATTTATTTATTTAAAATTATTTAACATTTCATAAATTCGGTTAAAAGGGTGGGTGGTACATGTGGTAGGTGTAGGCATGCCACCATTGGACATGCTCATTGATAGTTTTGTGAGGAACTTATATCCCCATAATTCATTTATGTAGAAAAATAAAATAAAATAAATACATGCCTCAACAGTTTTTAATTTATTTTTTTAATTTTTGAGTCTGCAGATTTATTTGTTAAAAAATTTGTAGTTTGAAAGCATTCCTTAATAATAATTAACTTTTTTTTTTGTTTAATTAGTCTGATCACTTGGCCCGCCACGGCCGCTCTACGCACGGATAATGTAACGTAACTACCAGAAATTTTTACAGAATTCCATTGAGCCAAGTAGACGGAAGGAGAGAAAGAAGAAGACAGAACAGTAGCCAACGCTATAAATATATATATCCTAAAAACTACACATTCACATAGCTACATTATAAAAAAGTTAAACAACGTACGTAACCGCACTAATAGTGACCGGTACTGACGGCGCGTAGTAGCCGACAGAGATACCCAAGGCCATGAAACCTATGTAAAAGATGGCCACCTTTCTCCATTTTCTGTTCATTTCTGCTTGCAAGACTGGCAGTTGTAGCAAAAAAATGCTTTGGTAGTTATACACTTTCTTCATACGGAGACATGATCCAGGTTGTCTGTTTCTGGTAGATAAAGTAGTCACCGCTCGGTGACCGTAAAACTTCATCGGAAACGATAACAATCGGCTTTTCGAGGGAACACGACCACCCTATGCAGCCGATGGCTGAAACCAGGAAGATCAACACCATGAAGCCCATCACCTCCTTCTCAAGAAAACGGCCGGGACGCGGCGGTGGACTGCCATATCCCACATAGCAACACTGGGATGTAAACAACAATGTGGCTGTCATCGTGGCTCCGAAGACTCTGTGCTGCGGTAACCATCGTCGCCAGTTTTGCATGTCTGATCAAATAAAAACACTGAAGATAGATATTAGAGCAAGTGTTGTATGGAATATATAAGAATTTAACAAAGTAAAGTTGAATATATAGGATGAATAAAATTGAGAGATTTTGTAAATTTATTTTGATCAGGTTAATTAGAGGTGGCCAAAACCCGAACCCGGGCCTCCGGACCGGTCCGGGCCGGAATTTTTTATATATTTTTTATAAATTGTAATATATTTGTTTGTAATGAGATTTAAACCCTAAACCTTAATGTTGTCAAATTAAGTCCTTTCCAATTAAGCCAATTCAACCTCTTGATACATTAATAATTGGTTAATACTTTAATATTATTTAAACTTGTAGTCTTGTACTTAGAAATCTAGTATCCAATTTATTTAAGACTTAATATATATTTAATAACTTATAAATATTATTAAAATGTAGAGTGATAGTTTATAAATTTCATTTTGATTTTTCTTACTACTAAATTTTGTTAGATTGTAAATAAAATTTATATAAACTTTTAAATTTAAGTTTTGCTCTTAATTTAAGTCTTCCAATTAAGTTTCATTAAATCTAAAATTAAAAATTAACACCAATTGTTCTACTAAATTAAATTTTATAAATGACTTTAATATCCATTTAAACTTGTAGTCTTGTACTAGTATCCAATTTATATAAGACTTAAATTATTTGATAACTTATAAGATTATAAAATGTATTATAGTTTATAAATTTCATTTGATTTTTTACTCACTTAATATCAAAAATCAATAAAAGACTTCTAAATTGGGTTTGCTCTTAATATTGAGAAAATTAAGATGTCTACGTATCCTCAATAATGGTTCCGTTTTCCCGGTCCTAGGCCCGGGCCTGGGCTGGGCCTTGGCCTGGGCCTGGGCCTGGGCCGGTTAGGGGCCTGGGCGTTCCTTGGCCTGGGCTGGTTTCGTGCCGGGCCCCGAATGTTTTTAAGGGACCTGAATCGGCCCTTAATAACTCGGTTCAGGTTCGAGCTAAGCCCGGCCCAGGCCCATGCCCACCATTTTCCGGGTCGATTCAGGGTTGGTTCGACCTTGAACGGGCCCGTGACCACCTCTACGTTAGTAAATAGCTGAATGTGTTTCAATTTGCCTGTTGCCCTTGAACACTGTTATGCCCAACAAGGTTAAAATTATTTACAGTTTTTTATGTAATATTTGAAGTAATAAAATTATAAATGTGTTGTATTTATGCATTTTTTTAGACATTTCG
>VALG01005668.1:0-13770 GCA_009835305.1 Ipomoea purpurea
AAGCACACGAAACATAGGGCTGTCTACCATTACGGATTATAGCTACCATATAAGATATATGATCATTTGAACATAAAATCAAAATTTAGAAATATGCATGACATAAAATAGAAAACAACTACCTAGCGTTGCATCCATAAACTACCACCTTCAAAATTAAGAACCTATCTATATGAACACCAGAACACAGAATCACTTAGTCAAGTATGTTAATCAACATAAGATTTTTTTATGCTAGTGTGATGCTGATGTGTAAATATGTAGTACATCCTATCTAATATAACGTGTCTGAATGCAATATTAGAGTGTTCTCGCAGCTTAAATGTATAAGAGTGGAAATCAATATAGAAGGTGTACACATTTTGACGCATTCAACGTGCACACGATGTTGTGCATATGCGCTAAAAGTGCCCAAAGCACAACACAACACCGCCTTCTGTTTCCTCTGCTCTACATACTTGCTTGCCTAATAAGCACCGAACATAACAAAACAATTAATTATTTATATTTAATAATTTTTATTATACTAGATGTTTTCTGAAATTAAAGTCAATTTCATAAGCAATATTCTTTTTCTTATTATGAGAACAAATGTTAATAAGGTCAACAACGTTATGACGAGATGAAATTAAATTAAAAATTAAAAACTAAATATCACTATAGTCATGAAACTAAAAGTACTTCTTAAATTTGTTATGCATCCAAAGACCAAGTTAGTTCATTTTCGTACATGAAAAAGATCCTGGTGGCGTTTATAGCTCGATACCAACGCAAGACTAAGTTCAATATGTTGTTGCCTAAATAATTTGCCTTGCACGGCTGCTAATTATATTAATATATATTTGATGTGTGAGAGCGAAGAGTGCTAAGGGCACTTAATTGGAAAATCTCAATTCCAAATTTATCCTTTCGATTTAGTGCAGTCAAGAAGTGGTATATGGAGCCAATGCATTGAGATAAATTTAGATTGTGTTCCTATCATTATTATCAGGGATGGAGCTAGAAAATTTGTAGTGGACGAAGTTTAATAACGGCGTAGAAATGCAATTTATAAAATATCAAACAATCAGTAATAAGCGCTTAAAATACAAAATACATATAAATTACAATAGAATATTAATTTTTGATATATTACACGATGATAAGAGTCGGAGCAAATTTGAATGGGGGACAATTGAAAATATTTATGACAACATATGAAAACATAATAAATTAGTAAAAAATAATACATAATATATATCATAAATATGTTTTAATTTATTTCTTTTAAGTTAGATCAATTTAATTTTTTAAAAATTAATCGAATACAATAAATATAATATAAATTTGTATATTACATTATGAAGATTCATAAAAAAGTAGGCTAAATACAATATCTTAAATTTGTTAATTAAAGATTATAAAATAGACTAAAAAAAATATTAGCTGAGAGGAATGAAAGAGATAAAAAACAATGAAGATAGAAAAATGTTGTTAATGAGATTTGAACCTAGCTCACTTTAAATAAAAAAATTAAACTTTAACAACGTAAAGACTCAATTATCAATTTAAACATAATTTACTATAGTAATATATATATACTATATATTTATTATATATAGTAATATATATATAGTTTATTATATATATATATATATATATATATATATAGTATTCTATATATAGCATATACTATATACTATATATTATATATATTATTTATATTTATTGTATTTATTTTCAATTAGAGCCGAGGTTAGAGTTCGTTCTTATTGATGGCATTTGGATAATATTGCTTTGACATAGTTAGATCTCAAAATATATGATATATAGTTATACTTGATACTAATAATAGTCCAAGAGAGTTAGGCCTATAATGGTAGAAAAAATGCGGTCAAGTTTTAAATTAAATGAAATGGCAGATTGATCAGCATTTTTTTGTTCTTAAGATACTAATTTATCCTTAAGGAATATATTATCCGTTAACTTACATCCGTTAAATATTATCATTGATTTCTATAAGAAATTCTTACGTTCGAAGTTCGAACCCATCCTAATCAAAGTGGCATATTTAGACTCTATTTTACTGATTATAAATAAATATTTATCAGTAGTTACAACAAAAATAGATAACATATGATTTCGAATCTTTAATTAGAATTATGTATTACAATGTTTTATTCAAAAAAATTGATTCATGTATCAATAAATTAAATAAGAGATCATTCATTAGTTATATGTCTTATTTTTCTCCAATATAGAAAATTATTTATTTATTCAAAATCATCAAATGATTATATTCACTACATTGTCCTACGCAATGTCTTTATTAAAAAAAAATTATTATTACTCAATAATTAATTAAGAGAAATATTTTTTATATAATATGTTTTATTTTTTCCAATGTAAAATTCATTTACATCAAATTCATCAATGAATATATCACTTAACATTGTCTATTATCTTTATTGTGACATTTTTTTAATTAAATATCAAAGTTAGAATACCCAAGCGAGATCGAGTATTCAAATCACACAACAAATTAAAGTCGAGCACTATTCTGTATGTGCTTTGTTGACAATCAGTAGTTAGCGGTTAGCGTACGCTATTATATTAGCTATTTGACAGGAATGTATATCAACGGTGGTAAAAAGAATATTTAAAAAAATTAACTTTTCAGATTAAACATGTAAAATGACCTAATGGTATTACATAGTATTAATAATAATAATAATATAATATAAAATAATATAATAATAATAATAATAAATAATAATATATAATAATAATAATAATATAATATGTTAAAAAAATAAAAATAAATAAAAAAATATAATTAAGTCAATCCCAATTACTACTGGGAATTTATTTACAAAAAGAGTATTCAAATTACACAACAAATTGAAGTAGAAAACTCCTCGTAAATGTCATTGTGGACAATCAACAATTAGCTCTTCAATAATAATATATATTTCAAAATTTTATGCCATAATTTTATTTGCTTCCCTTATAGTCCGTGTTGGTTTCAACACATACCTATACAATTATTTATGACAATTATAATCAATCTTGTTATGATTATCGCATTTTAATTATAATTACCTTATTTAAATTACGCAATTCAACATTCATTTATGTAGCCATGAACAATCCTCTAATATAATCATGCCTGATAATTTAAAGTACTTATTAAAAACAAACATTGGGCATACCCAATCGCGAATATGCGCGTAAAAAATATATTAAATAATAAGAATGGGGTTGTAAATTTGTAATGTGTTGTTCTATTAGAATTATTTATCTATTAATAGTTTATTTTTTTAAAATATTTTCGCTCATATCTAACAATATTTATAGTTAACTTCAGATGTGTAATTTATAATGTGTTTTCTATTAATAATAAAATGTGTAATTTATAATGTGTTTTCTATAATAATAAAATGTGTAATTTATAATGTGTTTTCTATTAATAATAAAATGTGTAATTTATAATGTATTTTATTAAAATTATTTTATCAAATTAATTATATTTTATATTGGTTATGTAATATTTTTTTTTTTTTGCTCTTATCTAACAATATTCTAATTTCTTAATTATTCCATCTTTTTAAGCTATTCATTTTTATATTTCGCCCCACTGAACAAAATTTCTGGGTCCGCCACTGCGTACAAATAGTATGAAAATAACTTGAGGATTCATTATTTATATAATAATATTCATTATTTGTGTGCATAAGGTTCATTATTTAAGCATGTATCAAGCTATTGAAACTTCGATTATCTTAGCATGTATGTTCTAGATTATCTTACATTGTTACACGAGACTTACTTATTTTGTTAAGAACTATAACTGGTTATTTATACAAATACACCCCTTCTACTAGAATTAATATATTAATAATTAATATTATTATTATCATAAAATCATTTATTTGTATATATAAAATTTAAGGCATTGTCAACAGTAAAATGTGAAGATGTTTGGGCATGATGTTGCATCTTTTCACCCAATAAGCCCTAATATTAATACTTATCAAGTTGAAGTAAACAAGAAGACAAAAGGCTGTGTGAAAACTGAAAATGAAAAGATTGTGTCCTAACAAGTATTTGGCCTCATTAGTGCATGTGGCAAAGAAGGTAAAACATACCAAGTGAGAACAAAAGTTGAATAAGTATACCGTTTACTTGTAAAAAAAATTAAGGTGTATTAGTATGGAATGTTGTAGAAATTTGAATAAAACCAAGGGTTTTGTAGTAGATTAAGATTATATGTGGTGTGTGAGACTGAAAAGAGTAATTTTTTTTATTTTAAATTCTTATTTTGAAGCTATTGGTTCTATCTACATTGTAAATATCTGTACACGTACACAGAATAACTTACTTTAAATAATAACAATACAAAAGTATATATATTTATCACCAATATATTATTATTAATATATATACTACAAATGTAATAGGTCAATGACATTGTCAATATTGTAGTACATATATTAAATATACTTTGTATTATGTTTATACTTTATATATCACCGTGTGTACCATCACTACCATGGTCCCTTGAAAAACTCAGTTATCTTTCTCAGCCAGATTACAGTTGCAGATTTTTTAATAGAACAACTTTCTGCATTTCCATTTGTGCCATTATATGGTAAAATAAATATTATATAGCATAGAGTATTGTATCTAGTGCTGTACAACTCCAGTTGTAGGAGCAAAGAAGAGATGGGTGGGAAGAATGGAAGGGAAGAAGAAAAGCTAGTCTTGTTGAGCCTTCCACTGTTTGAGACAAAAGCAAGGAAGGGAAATACTGCTACAAGCTGTTTTCACTTACAGTTTCCTTCGCTATCTGCTTCCATATGGTTTTACAGGTTTACAAATATCCCAAAACAGGGAAGCAGGAAGTATGGGCATGATTTGAATGTTCATTTCCCGAGTTTGTTTGGTATTTATTGGATCTTTACTCAGTCTTCTCGCGGGATGTTGCTTCATTCTCCCTTCAAACAAAAGGCTATCCCTCAGGTCTTCTTCATCTCTCATTTAAGTTAGGTTCCTGTTGGGCAGAAGCCAGAAAGGGTAAAGGTCAAGCTCCAGCAAAACGGGTGGGCGGTCTTGAGAGGAAATAGAGGTGGCGTGGGTGATCCTACGGTTGAAATGGTGGGGGGCGAGTTGCAGATACGAGGAGGAGTGCCGGGGGTGGATTGTTTTTGTATGCACAGGCAGATCCCAGATTGGAGCCGCCAACGTTGGGTTAAACACTGTTCGTTGATCAGTGGTTGTCGTAACGTAATTATCCCCTCACAAGGTTGAGTGTTTACCTATCAGATGATTGGGAGGTCGAGTTTACATCTACGCTCTTTGGAAGGTAAGTAATTGGATACCCGAGAGAGAGAGTTTGGAGCAAGATCCCCACAATTATTGCGCGCATTGATGATGGACACGAGAGTCTTTGCCGAAGAATGTCTCAATACTAGCAGAGCTGAAACTAAGGTTGTTTGTCTTTGGTTTCTTTAAGTATTCCATGAGTATTTGTTTTTCTGTAACTGCTTATATTCCTTTGTGTAATTTCTTCAGAAGAGTATATGAAGAAATGAGAAACAGGATTGAGGTTAGCCATGGAAAGTGGGGAGAATTTCAGATGAGATAAAGAAACCAACACCACAAAGGTTTCTCAGAATGGTAATCCCAAAACTACAAAGAACAGGCCAGTCACGTCAAATTGTGTAAGGGTAACTAGCTAGCCAAAACCATTAATTGAGTAAATTCTGTTCTTCATATGCAATTGGAGATCTGAGGTCTGTAACGTGAGTGTACATGGGTTTCAGATTTTAATTGGGAGAGGAACAGAAAAGCTGTGGATGAATATGGAGCGAGAGACTCTTGTCTACTGCGGGAGAGAAAGCCCGAGGAAACCACAGATCAAGCTGGATCAATGAATGCGAATTTGGTAATCTAAAGCAATTAATTGGTCTTTAAATTTATTTATGGAAACTCTTCTTCTAGGCTTAATACTAGAGCAACTGATGAAAACTTTGCAGATAAAGAGTGTCTGCAGAAGTTAGTAACGCGCCTATCATCCTCAACTTGGACTGTGACATGTACTCAAACGATGCAGATGCAATAAGAGAGGCGTTGTGCTTTTTCATGGATGAAAAACGAGGGCATCAGATATCGTTGTGCAGCATCCACAGCGCTATGCCAATATTACCAAGAATGATTTGTATGGAAATGCAGCCCGTGTATGCAACGAAGTAAGTGTTAGTCACAGAAATAGTCGTGTTGTCTGGCTTCGTGTCGTGTAAATAATTTTTCAGGTTATATATTGGTGTTTTGCAGGTTGAGCTTGCATGTTTGGGTAGTCATGGAGCTGCTTTGTACTGTGGCACTGGATGCTTTCACAGAAGGGAAAGCCTTTGTGGAAAGGAGTACTCTAAAGAGCACAAATATGAATTGAATGGTGGACAGGAAAAGATGAATGATGGGAGGAGCATTGAAGAGCTGGAAGAAGCATCAAAAGTTGTTGCAAATTGCAGCTATGAAGAGGGTACTCAATGGGGAAAAGGGGTCTGTCTCTCTCTCTCTTTTCCTCTCTCATGCACAAATAAGAATATGATCAGATGCACCAGTTGGTTCCTGAAGGGTAGACTGTGGGCAATGACACAAGATCGAGCCTTGACAGTCATATAGTGAGAGTTACAACTAATATGGTTGACGGGTTCCTTGTGGGCTACAGACACTGGTCCTCCCACTTAACGGGCTGGGGTGTGAGGCCTAAAATTTCACCTTTTATGAGCAAGAAATGATATCTTATTTATGATTGCAGATGGGGCTTGTGTATGGATGTCCAGTGGAAGATATAATCACAGGTTAAGTATCCAGTGCAGGGGATGGAAATCTGTGGTACTATAATCCTAAAAGCACATGCATTTCCTTGGTGTTGCTCCATCAACATTGGAAGCTTGGTCTTGATTACATAAAGAGATGTCAAGGCTTGTTTCAGAATTTTCTTCTCCAAGTATAACCCCTTCACATATGGTTTTTAGAAAAATAAAACTTGGCTGCTCAAATGGGATACTGCATTTACCTCCTCTCTGGGCTCCAATCTCCATTCCTACACTCTGTTATGTTCATTCTCCCTTCCCTTTCCTTGCTTCATAACATCTCCCTTATTTCCAAAGGTATCCACATAACACACCCTTTATTCATTCTAAACTTATTTCCATCTTGAACCACCCAACCAAATTGGTCAGCTTTTTGACTTGATAATCACAATGTTACAAGTTTGAATCTTGGCCCAGTCGAGGGTGGCCATTGACCTTCTTAATTTGAACTGGTCAACTAATGGATGAGTAGTTATGTGTGCATTCGTATGCACCATGCATGGTGCATACGGATGCAAAAACGACGTCGTTTTATTAAAAACACGCGTCTCCCCTTTAAAAAAAAAATCAAGTCGATTCCCAGCAACACATTATGTTGTTCATTCATTATGAATTTTCAGTTCATAGATTATCCGGGAATTTTAGTTCATTGATTCTGGAATTACTAGTCTCATCGATTCTGGAATTGTAGTTCATCAATTCTGAAATTTTAGTTCATAGATTCTGGAATTTTAGTTCATTCATTCTGGAATTTTTAGTTAATAGATTAGATTCTGGAATTATAATTCTATCGATTCTGGAATTATAGTTCTATCGATTTTGGTATTTTAGTTCATATGTTGTTGCTGGAGATCGAACTTGATTTTTTTTTAAGGGGAGACGCGCGTTTTTTTATAAAACGACATCGTTTTTGCATCGTATGTACCATGCATGGTGCATACGGATACACAACATAATTTGCCACTACGGATAACCTAGCCTGAAACTAGAATGGTCCAAAACAGGCCAGCTTGTTCCACATGGGTATGAGATTTTTCCAATCCAATTCGTGGTTGGGCGGGTTGACAGGCGAAACATGTCAACCCGTATAACCCGCACCTTCAACCGAATTATACGTGTCATATTAAAAAACAGCGGGGTTAAAATTATCCAACTCAAATTGTCTAAAATACAAGACAAACATGTCCAACCCGCTAGGTTGGGCCTATTTTGATAGTTCTACTTAAACAACTCCAATCAAATTGGTCAAGTTCATTCGGTAACCACGACAAATTATTGTATGGACCATGGTCCACACAATGTTATGTGGAACCATAACAAAAAATATAATTTTTAATATATTAAATGTACATTATTTTTGTACAATGTACATTATCCAATATAATGTACACTCATAACAACAAAATAATGTATATCCCCTATAAATAATGTACATTATTTTTGTATTGAATGTACATTATTTTTGTAAATGAATGTACATTATTTACAATAAAAAAATATGGTCCACACAACTTGTGTTAGACCATGTTCCAATGCAATAATGATTGGGTAGCCAACCACAAGGTTATAAGTTTCACCTCCTGTCCAGAGTGGCTATTACCACTTTCTTGGTTTGAGTGCATCTTTGTGGTCCTTATTTCAAACGTTCTGAATTGTTGTGCGTGTGGCTTCAGGTAACCAGCATTTGGTTCCTTGCCTTTTGCATACGTTTATGCAGCCAGGAATGGGTATGGATTAGCAGAAGCGTTGAGTAGCGGGGAGACAGTGAAGTCATGGTGGAACCTGCAAAGAATATGGATGATTCGGAGACGACAGCATACTTCTTTGCATTCTTTGATACAGTTAGCAGACAACTTAGGATTCTCAGAAACCTGCATTGTTCACTCTCACAGATAAGGTAATGGACAACGATGTTGAGAAGAGATACCAGCAGGAAATCATGGCAATCTCGGGAGCTCATTCAATCATCTCATGTTCACCATTACATCCACACTTGCATTGCTGAACCTGTTGAGTTTCATCTGGGGAGCCATGAAATTAGGCTTCGCCCTGGAATTCCTCCCACAGGTGAGTCTGAGTGGGGTGACTAGTGAATGGTCGAATGATGCATGTTTATGAAGCACTTTTCATCCGGAAGACAGTGGAAGCTTGCCACCTTATCGCGTTCCTTATAAGGGCGTTGTGTCCGCGCTGACTGTTGTCTTTTGATGCCATGTCTTCTCCAGGCAACCGAATAATGAAATGTTGTAAGGCATGTTTCCCTTGAATTTAGATTTTGGCCTCTTGACAAATTTTACCAAACTTGAAAAATAGAGTATCATTAGCGATTTTTTGGCTCTTATTAGTGTTTAATTTAATGACTAGCTTTGGACCATTCACCAAGACTTGAGCTAAATGGTCGGGCACAACTAATCCTTAAGTCCAATGGGGCTTCAATTGAAATGGTAATAGTAATGTCATCAAAACATAATTTTGGCTTATGTTTGGTTATTGACAGATTCGCCAAAAATTCTTAGCGGATCCACCGACTTTGAACGTTTTGACAAAAAGGCACAAATGCCAAAATCATTTTTGGTTAATCATGATTTGGAGCAACGGATTGCTCCAAACCGCTGATCTGCGCGTATTTGGCACAAAAGCCCAAAAGCCCCTTATATATTAAAAAAAAAAATTAATGTTGTTTAATTTTAAATGAGAAGCCTCAGGCTTCAAATGAAAAAATGAAGCCCTGCGGCTTCTAATACCTGCCTAGGATGCAAATTGGGAGGCGTTTTGAGCTCCCCTTTTAATGCCAGGGACACTCAACGCCCTTTTTTATCCCTTCATCCATTACTTCTATTGTCGATGGGATCAGATTTCGAATCCGCACGCCACATTTCTCCTTTTTTTTTTTTTTTAATTCTAATTATTCATTTTATTTTTTATTAAATTTATTAACTCTACTAACATAACTAAATACATAACTTATACACTAATAAATACCATACATAATGAATTATTATTACTATCATGTATACCTTTTGGTAACTCTTTAACATGTTACATACTTAATCTAAATGTGTTAATCTTTACACACTATTTTTTAACAGACCGCTGATATCCAATCCCCTGGTCAAACCTATGTACAACAATCCGCATTTGTACCGCTAACCGCTGTTTGCCAAACAAGGCTACCCTTGCTGACAAGTAACGAAATATTATAGTTAATTAATTAATGAGTTCAATTGTACATACTGCATTTCAACATAACACAACTTAATCCTTAGCAGTGCTAATTGAATCATCGAAGACCGTATCTTTTAGATGTTGCTCATTTTGATGTCTTATGGCATTTGGATGGGTGGTAGGATCCAAACGCTCTTTCTTGTTCGTAGATCATTTCCAATTAAGACACAAAATACTATTTCTGGTGCAATCTTCCTTCCAAGGAGGCCACCAAAATGTCTGTACGATGAACACAGTGTTGCACCATAATAACATGTCATCTAACACCATTTTGGTGTAATTTTTTTTCTCTTCCTTTTACATATTTAGTTTCTTTTCTTTTCTTTTCTTTTTATTTTTTTTTAAAAAAATTCTGTTTATATATCAAATGTTAACTCCAAATTAGTTAAAGTATTATTGTAAGTATGTTTGATAATACCCAAAATTATTTTTAGTGTATGTCAATAAAGATTCAGTATGAATTGTTAAAGATACAAAATTAAAAAAGTGTAAAAAAATATATGAGAATATTCTTTTTTATTATTATGTTAATACTATTGACTCTATTACTAAATTATTCAATTATACACATCAATTTTTTGTCAAACTCGAATTACAATTGTTTGTTGGAAGCAGACTGCAATTTCACGTAAATTCGAATCTCTTTCATTTTGTTGAATTACAATTCATTCATTTTGTTGATTATTGCAATTCATCCGTGTAGTTTTAGGACTTTTGGCCTAGGAGGTCCAACACCAACTTTCAGTGGTGGATCACCTTTCAAATAGAAGGGAAAAGTGATAGCTCTTGTAAGTTAGTATAAGCTCCTTGGCCTGAACTTGCCGTCCCTCTTTACAGTTTCTAAGGAGCCCTTTTTATAGTGGGTCACTTGGAATTCAACTAAAGCATACACCTTAAGGCAATAAACTTCGGCACCATTAACTCACATTTATGACTCTAAACTGTTGGGGCTGTTGTTTACTCGGGCCATCCCAACGGCTCTTTGACTGGCTTTTTAAACAAGCTCTAGAAATGCTCTAACGGTCCTTGGCACTCGCGCCGACCCACAGGGTCGAGCCGACTTCTTACTTCGACCTATGTTTCTCCTAGGCTCTCTTTCTTTTGGTCTGGCCGGTTCTCTTACATTTGGGCCGCTCTTACTTTTGGGCTTCATCTTCTTTCCCTTAGACTTTTGGGCCCACGGGGTCCATACCCCATCAATAGGCAATTAATGCCCTGGCACCACCCGTGTCACAATGAATTTACGTTTTTTTTTAAAAAAAAAAAATTCACGGCGTCCGTTTTGCCGTTAACGGTGTTCTTTTTTTTTTTGGATTATGAATGTTAGTGTATGGCCGCCTTATGCAATGTAGCTTCATGCAATTATGAAATTATGAACACAGCGAGCTCTAACATTATGCAACTTACAATTCCATGAACATATAGTAGATAAAATTTGACCATCGGAGCTTTAAAATTGTGAATATAGAACTTCGAAGGATTATGAATGTCACTTTTTATGTATGTTATGAATGTAGTTATGGAGTTATATGAATCTACAGTTATGGAGTTAATGAATCTACAGTTATGAGATTATGAAGTCTACAGTTATGGAGTTATGAATGTCACAGTTATTGATCGAATTATGAACAAAGAGCTCTGACATTATGAACTTACAATTATGAACATATAGTGATAAAATTATGAACATAGGCTTCGAAAATTTATGATGTACAATTATGGAGTTATGAATGTACAGTTATGGAGTTACGAATGACAGTTATGGATGTTATGAATGTACAATTATTAATATATAATAATAAAATTATGAACATATACTCCTATAACGAAGCAGTCTGAAATTTAAAAAAAAAAGAAGATAATAAGTACCTAACGGCAATGTTACCCTGTGTCCAGCGCATGCTGGACACGAGTCCAGGCATAACGATTGCAATGCTGGACACAGGTCCAAGGCATAACGATTCGACATCAATACCCTTACCATATGATTGCAATTCAATGGTAAAAGAAAAGAGAAAAGTGAACAAAATGATTTTTTTACTCTTGACTATTATTATTAAACAATGACATTTTAGTCTTATACGCCTTCTTCATTTCTCATTTTCAATAATTATAACTTCCATATTATTAACAATATAATTTGAATTCCTACACCATTCACACTTTATCCTTTCCTTATTCAATTATAGATTCTTTTTCCACTTTTAAATTCTTTCTTTCTAAGTTCAAACTACTCGCTCTGTAAATTATTGATGAGGCGGCGGAACAAGCATGGTTATTAATTGCCCATTCATTGGCTATTATTGCATTCCGCGACTTGTTTGACAATGTTTTTTGGAAAATAGTATTTTATTTTATGATATTCTTAAGCAAGAAATATATGATTTAAATTGTTAAAAAAAAAAAAAAAACTATTTTCCAAAAAAACAAATAAAATACTAGATTGTTTTCGAAATTAAAGTCAATTTCCTAAAATTAATTATTATTGAGGACAAAATGTAGTAAGGTCAAACAACTAACGTTATGGGACTAGATGAAATTAAATTAAAAGTTAAAACTAAATATCACAATAGTCATGAAATTAAAAGTATTTTTTCTTAATTAAATTTATTATGGCATGCAAAGATAATTTAGGTTTCATTTTCTCGTACATGAAAAGAACTTGGTGGCCTGGACTGGCGTTGATAGCTATTATTCAACGCAAAGACTAACCTAATATGTTTGTTTTCCCTACAATAATATATGTTGCTTGCACGGCTGCTAATTCATATGATATTTTGATGTGTGAGAGGAGGAGTGCTAAGGGCCCACTTACATTTATCCTTTCGATTCAAGTTGCAGTCCAAGAAGTGGTATATGAGGTCGATGCATTTGAGATAAATTTAGATTTTGTTCTGATCATTATCATTATTACTAGTCATTTTTATGCGCGATGCGCAAAAACATATCCCACATATATTTATTATTTTTAATTAAAGTACCGTAAGTTAGAGTCAAGATGACTCCCGTTTCTCTCTCTGTCTCTTCTCCATCGGCGGCGACTTACCCGGTCGCCGGAAGACCAAGATCTCCTTGAAAGGAGTACCAAGAAAACGAAAAGAGGCCGCGAGCTCCTGAATGGATCCAGCTACCCCAGGGACTGACGAGGTAGTCCAAGAAAGCGCAGCTACAGAAAGATTGGGCTCCCCAGATTCGGGCCAGTGGAAACACAGAGGTAACGCCCAGCGGTGCATGGTCTCGCCGGGAAGGTAAACAGCCCGGCTGTGAATCTGAGGAATCGGATGACATGCGATGGAGGAAGAGGGCTTCCATAACGATGTACCCGTGATACGAGTTCACCAAAGAAGAGAAAGAGAGGCTGAGAAGACCATGGCGTCGCTCCTCTCATCCTCCGAATCTTAGGAAGAACGGCAAACTACACCTATTTTACTACAGAGACTCCACCGAATGTGGAGACCGGAATTCAGTTTTGAATTGATTGCTCTGAGCCACGACTTCTTTTATTGCCAAATTAATCCCTAAAAGACTATGAAGACGTGAAATACTGGAGGACCACCCATGGATGGTCTTTGACCACTATCTTACGGTCCAAGAATGCGCCTCCTACCCATTTCCCGACACCAGAGTCAACAAATGGATAAGCTCCTTGCGTGGATTCGGTTTCCCTCACTCCCAATCGATATTT
>VALG01005672.1:0-14297 GCA_009835305.1 Ipomoea purpurea
CCGAAAATTTACATCGAAGTAACCTGTTAATGATGGTTAAAATCTCCTTCTTTTGGATACCTATAAACCACATTAATTGTTCCGCTTGAGATATCGATTATCTTTCTTGGTTATTGCTAAATTCAGGCAATGAACTTTTCTATTATTGATGCTTTGATTTGATATGTCCCCTGGTCTTCTCGCTTATTGCTAAAGGAATTTAAACATCGAATCCAATCATCTCCTCCGAGCATACGTTAGTATATGCCGACCAATTTCCTCATCATCTTATCCATATATTTTTGAGAATTTGCACACGTGGGAACAACATTATGACTAGAGATGTTTCCATCTACTGCAATATTCTTAGATAAAGATCATTTGTGACTTTGGATATTGAATAAATTAATGAAGAAAACTTCCTTCTTCAGGTTTTGCTTGTGACCTTGCAACATCCAAAAAATAATGTTATTATTCGTACTCATTCATAAACATCTCCAGAAAACCGTAAATCTCTCTGCTATGAGCCTGTATCGGAAAAGATTTTCTCACATATATACGAATAGTATATGTTTAGGCTAGTCAGGTTCATGGAGATAACTTTTGAAAAATACATTCCAACAAATTTATATTTATCCATGTCAAACTATAACGATTTATTCTATAACCTGACCATAGAACCGAAATGTATGCTTCACCTCCTTACTTCGAGAATCTAGAAGGAAGAGTGTGTAATCTGATGGTTGTTATGATCCTGTGTCAATATACTGTAGATAATATTGTGATAATCTCACCCTAAACTTAACTTAACATAAGGAAAACATTTACAAGGTTTGACCGAATTTGAAAGAGAGGCTCCGAGCTTTGTTCAACCCATATACAAAATAACAAATCTATAAATTTGCAGAACGGGATGATTCCGCACACCTGACTTAAACCTCAAAACCTGTGGGAGGGACAGTTTCTTCATTCAAATGTAATGCCATTTGACACACAATCCATTTGATACATCATATAAATAGATTGCTTGGCGCAGGCTATTAGGTCTTACACAGAAAGTTATTTTAAACTGGACCACCATGCCTAGACTGCAGAACAGTATGCACACTTAAGGCCTGAGTGTATGTGTCTCATTCTAATCACATTGCCTCTTTCTTCTTTATGTGATAGTGGACAACCTCTAGCGATACACATTCTGTTGCTTTATTTCCTTAACAACGTTGTATCGATCCTGCTTTCCAGTATTAGACTATTGTTCGCTTTAGAATAGTAGCCATTTAGAGAGTACCAACACTCATGCTATAATTAGTGAGTTGTTTCTCTTAAACTATAAGTTTTCCCATACGTACGATTTTGACTTGCGTAATATGGAAACGCCAAAACATTTGCATTGTACAATACATCACAATCTGTAGAAAGATATATATCATAACTGAATGCTATCATCACAATGTGCTTATTGAGTTGGTCACAGTGTCTATATATTGGAAATATGATGAATGAATGATGTGCATTCTTAGTTTTTCGATTGATCCTATACAGATAGCTGATATTGTATACAAAGTTGATTGTAAATTTAGATCTGATTAGCATAGCGTTACACCTCCGTCAGCTTATGGATTTCCAATGAACTTAAAGTCATTGTTGTGTTTGTACTTCTCAAAGCCAGTTATATTCATATATGGATAATATTCAACAACTGATAGCGATATGATTTTGCAATTTTCTAGTCCTTGATGATAAGTTTACCACACAATAGAGTGCTGACCACCTTTTATGTTGATACCAATATCATTTTAATTAACGGAGGTTGCCTTTTATTCAAATTAGAGGTCAAACAACTAATAAATGACTACTGCAATATTTTTCCAATATAAGGACTTAAAATTAGCTGCTTAAAGCTAAACTCTATTTTAACCAACAGGGCCAATAGTGTATTGGTCCTTGTATTTATTTGCATAACATTATCCTGTTGCAGAATTGCGTCTACATTGAATCTTTTGCGACTATCGTGTATTTTTAATATGGTCGTACACATACTAGAGAGGAACCTCTAATTTCGCGTCATATAAAATTGATGAGTACGCTCCATTTCACTATTTGAATCTGTTACTTCTTTCCCAGACTTACAAATATCCTAGCAACAGGAGTGTACTTACATGTATTCAAACCAAAATTTCTATTTAGACCGAGATGTCCAACAATTAAATAATTGTAATACATTTACCCCTTGTTCAACCCAGTGATACTCGTCGAATACTAAGATTAATGTCATCGCATCTTCTCTCACCACACCATTACAGTCATGGATTTTCGAATAACCTAATGATTTGAATATATGATATTCTCATGCCTTGTATACATGTGATTGGTTCGAACAGATATCCCACCTATAGTATTGCACTTTGAAATCGTTTATTAATCTTACGCTTTACATGTTGAGATGTTCACGTAGTAACTTGTTTTTTTTTTTTACTAGAATCCAAAATAATGATATACCCAAAACACCTACTTAATTGATCTTTCGACGATATTACCCTAATTAGTAAAATAGACATTTTATCGGATAACCAAGCATGATAATGTAAATAATTATAAGATAATGTGAACGAGAAATTTAGGGTATTCTCCCCTATCCAATAAGAAAGTTTTACTATTATTTAGTTATATGACGTAGGAGGCATATCCTTAGTGTATGTGAGGACTAATTCCGAAGCAATATACTTGAGTAACCTAAACCATAAAAATAGGTTCTTATTATTTTACAGATTAGATGACGCTTGATTCAAGTATCTAATGCAAACTATATAGCAAAATAAAATATTCCTTTCACCTTTGGTAAGAAGTAATTAATAAGTTTTGACTTTGGTAAGATTGATCTAACAATGGTAGACGAGATATAGCAAACAGGGTCATACCGTGATGTTATAGCTACTGAGGCTCGTCCCGTTACAAATATATACATATATCATAGAACAGTACGTTCTTCTCCGTAAGGTACTGTAACCATTTGTGATGTTTTTTAGTTAGATTAACAGATGTTTTCTAAACAGGCTCTAACCAGTATTTTAGTATTAACATTTGTGTTAGAGTTATGATACCCAGAATATATGTCTCTCCTGTACTAGAGTATGGTTTTTCTCTAATTATCTTGTTCTAAATACTTCTGTGACCTGGATATTGTCCCAGACATTGGCTGGTATTCGCATCAATATTTCCTCCGTTGTTATTTTGGGTCCGTCAAATAGTTTGCTATAAAATATGAAATGGGAATTCATATACTTAATATGACAGTCCGTTACTTTCAACATGCGAAGTGAGAAACTTCTTTCTTGCAACGAATTTAGCAATCCCCAGAATTGAACTCCCAGACCGATTACGAATTCAATCAGTATTATGTGCTAGGTTAAAGTGATTGAGTAAAGTGTTCATAAAAAAAAAAATTGATTCGCACTTCACATGTCTATATTGAAAGAATTCATAATAATTGAAAATTTACTGATTGTTATGTACTTTATATCAACAATATGATGAAATAACAAATGGAGACTAAATGACAGAACACAAAAGTTGAGACAGAATTGAGATATAAACAGCAGAAGTCTGTGTAGCATAGGTTAAGCACCAGAGTTATTTGATGGACAAATGATAAAAACACTATATGGTTGACAAGGATGTATATGTTTTGTATAACCGTTTGTGTGTAAGATAGAATTGAGATAGTGCGATGTACCACATATGATAGACTTGTGGTGACAAAACCAGTGTCAATGATGGGTAATTGTTGGTCCTGCGCAGACCATGCTTGGATTGCGGCTCCAAACTGTAAAGGAATCAGTGTGGATATGCAGTAACTCGTATATAATTAGATGTGAAAATAGGTTTCAATGAATAAAATAGTCACCATGTTATAAGTGTAACTTTCATCAAGGTATTTGTCAATGATTTGTACTAATCAGTGAATTGTATGTTGTGATTGAACTATCATTCAGTCCATAGTTTCAAAGAATCTGATGTATATGGACTGTACTGTCATTCCCGATTTCCTTCTGTCTCGCGATCTTCAATTAGCTTTCCCCTTTTTCACGAGTAGGGCTGCATTTCACCAAACACCATTTGACAAGAGATAGCCCTCCAGGCTCGTCTCCTCATGTTTAATACCTAAATATTTTGAGATTGGGAAATTGTATTAATCTTGGAACAATACATCTCTTATATCCAGAACCTAAAATGTTCAACTTCTTCCTTCAAACTATGATTTCATTATTTCAACGGTTTCCTATAATTGTCAATGTTTTTTTAGATCTTCTCATTACTTTTCAATTGGATCATATATGAATTTTGTACATAATCAAATGATGAATTTAGAGGTATATCACTCATTTCCCAATTGCACAGTTGAAATGATTCTTTTAGGTAGATTCACACACGTAATGAAAATTATCGTATGAATTTATCCTGTGTGGTCATCATACAAAATTTGACGTTTTACACCAAAATGGCATTAGTGCACTTTATCTCTATCCTTACCGATATCAATTATCTTTTATTTTATATGAACTTGGACTATAAAGTATATATTTTATATGAATTAAATTCTTTTCAAATATATTTACATGTATGTGTTTTTCTTTCATTTAGATATTAATGATACAGACCTCTATTACAATCAAGATGTTGTTTCTATATGAATTGACTTTATCAATCAATTGGTGTTTCTTTTCAATTTAAGTTCTTATATATTTGTAGGATTCGTCGATATGAGGTGAAATGAGCCGACTGCTCGCTAAGGTCTTCGTATAGCGTTCGCTCAATCACTCGTAATGTTTGTGATGACTCGAACCTGCAAATGAATCGAGGCTCACTCGAGCTCTTTGGTTGCGAAGCAGCTCGATGATGTAAACGATCCACGGATCTGAGCTAGGTACTGTGTATGGGATCTTTTTGGCGACTTTGCGACTAATCGCTCGCGGGAACCTTATTAATTTTATCATATATTATTTAATAGGAGAGGGGTAGGGAGTTATTGTTCGTTAATTTTATGTATTAATTAATGTGATATTAATGAATTTGTGTATACTGCTAATATTAACATAAAATATTAAGCTATAGGGGAATGAGAATAGAGAATTTTATAACCTCAACTTGGAATCAAAAGTCCTAAACTTCCTAAAGAATAAAGATTTATAATCTCACTTCTCCCAAAATTTCAAACTGCCGCGACTCAACTCAAAGTCTCGCCTCTTAGACTTCATCGACAGCAGACAGACAGAGAGACTTCAAAGTAATTTGTTGCGAACTTATTTTGAGTGCTTTGATTTGAAATTTGTATTATTTATGTATGGATAAAAGTCATAAAACAAAGTAGTTTAAATTTTAAATCAAACAGGACAAATTCGAGATCAAAATCAACTCGAGTTCGAACAATCGAGCGACAATTGCCGAGCTCGAGGTCGAGCATCAGTTCACGAGCTCGAGCAGTGCTATCATTAACGAGCTCGAGCATGAGTCTACCCACGCTCGGGTAGCTCAGGCTCGGGCTCGGGCTCAGCTCGTTGACACCCCTAATGTAAATGCACTACACATGCAATTAATTAAATTAATGAACAATGCATGAATTCGTTGTGGGCAAACATTTGGGGGTGTTTGGTAAATAGCTGTTAGTGGATTGAATTAGTGGATTTAACTAGTTGATAGCATTAGCTGATTGTAGAAAGATGTTTGGTAAATTAACATAACTAATTAATGCAAAATGACTTTCTCAAAAAATTGATCAAAAAACTGCTTTGACCAACTTTTTGAATTTTAACATTTTGGAACAATAAACTATTACAAACAGTTAATTAACCAAACATTTATATTGAATATTTAACTAAATCAAATAACTAATATTGATCAAATTAAATAAATTAAAATTAACTGATAAGCTATTTGGCCTATGTTTCTGTAAGGGCAGGTGAGACATTAATATAATAATTTGTACATTTTAATTTCCTACCTTTCTTATACATTTATAAGTTCTTTTCTTTTTCTCTTGTTCTTTATAATTTTCCCCTCTAAGTTGTTACCCCATTACAAATAATATTAAATAATGTTGGAATACGTTTAAATTGGCCACTGAACATAACCTGAAAATATAATTAGGCCGTTGAACGAAAAAAGTGCAATTAGGCCATGAAGACTCCAAATGTATGCAATTTTACCTAATAGGAGGTTACCATCAATTTTACCAGGTTATCTGCTTACATGGCAGTTGAGTTGACATTTTTAATAATTTTTAATAAATAATAATAATATTTAAAAAAAACGACGGGGTGGCCGCCGTTTTATTATTTATTTATTTAATTTTTTTCAATTTTTTTAAAATTTATTATTACAATTTATTAAAAATTATTTAAAATGTCAACTCAGCTGCCACGTAAGCAGGTAACCTGTTAAAATTGATGGTAACATACAATTATGTGAAATTGCATACATTTGAAGTGTTCAGTGACCTAATTGCATGTTTTTGGGGTGTTCATTGACCTACTTGTACTTTTTTTTTTCTGTTCAGTAGCCTAATTGTATTTTCAGGTTACGTTCAGTGGTCAATTTGAACCTTATTCCAATAATGTAATAACTTTTACGTTCGCGATCACCTATACTTTTTGGTCTAATAGTAGACGCTTAATCTGACAGTTGCTATATCAAATTAAAGTAGGTCAGTCAATACACTACAAATTTTACCTTAGGTTTCTTCCTTATTCTTGAACTATTGATTATTTCTGTCGTCATTATATTGAAAGGGGGATTGAAGGACCAACTCTAGTATCTCACATCGAAATGTGACGCTAACTGTTATACAAATATAAAAGAATAATAAAATTGCACATTTGCTACTAAGAATAACTATTTTTGACATAATGATAAGCGCCGCTTAATTCTGACACTTTATCTATTTGTACTAGATATTTATATATTCAATGTATAAATGTGAACCATGGAATGAATAATATAAATGCTTGGTTGCCAATCATGACAATGCAAGTATATCGCAATCCATAGGAGATGAGATACGTGCAAAAGCAAGTGACTTGATTAATAATTGCTAATAGTGTGGGGCAGTTGATGGAGTTGATATCTTGACTTTAGGCAATATTGGGGACCAGGTAACCATGATTTCCTTGACCGTAATGTGAGGGCTAAACTTGACCGTCCACTCTCATCTACTAAGAGAGGTCGGGAGTTTGAACTCTTTCTCATATGAAAAAATTAATGTGGCCAGCATTTTATTCTTTAATTGGATTGATTCAGTGCGAATGAAGATTAATCTGAATATGATACATGTTTAAAGGTGTCACTTACAGTTAGGACTGCTCAGGACACCTCATGGCCTGACTAAAAAATGTGAGGGCTAAACATGGTATTGGATCATTGGATGGATTACCTTACCTTAGCTTAGCTGCCTAAGATATTACCTTACATACCTTAGCTTAATTGGTGTGACACGTTTTGTTTTTGTTTGTTTTCTTTTGTTTTATTTTTTATCTTTTGGTGGGCCAAAAACTTGCAACATGAAACTGTCTAACTTCACGTCTCATCTCCATCGCTGTTAGACAAATGGCTGGGCATTATCTTTTTGTTTCTTCTTTTAATTCTATTTATTTGTGTTTGTAAAAAAAAAAAAATTAATTAGGATTTTTCAATACCATACATTAAAAGTGTTCTTATCCCACAATATATGAAGAATTTTCAATACCCTGCTTCACGTTAGGTTTGATTTACTATTGGATATGTGAATAAACAATTATTCAGAAAGGGATGGAAACTGTAAGATTTTTTAGGATCCAAAATCTTGAGTTTTTCGGGGAATAATACAAATTAGATTTTCATAAACCTAAGGTTTGTGGTCGAAAATAATCTTGAAAAATGTGTGTTACTATTACTGATGACCTGTTGGAACTTGGAAGTGATCGGTAACATTAACTTGGTAATTGAGTATAGTGGAAGCTGAAACTTTTGTGTAGTGACTTAACTAGGATTCTAATATCAACCACTAGTCCAAAGTAGTGGATAATCCTGTTTTTTAAATAGTCATTTGTAAACTTAAAATTATAAATTGTATTGTAAAAGTTGTTGGTTCAATTAAAATAAAGCAGTGTTGTAAAAATTGGTTTAGGTGGCGCCTAGGTGTCCTTAGGTCGTTCCGTTTTCACTATTAGGCGCCCAAAAAAATCGACCAGCCGTCTAGGTGGCGAAATCGGCCAACTTGGTCGAGTTGGTCGATTTCCTTCGATTTTGACCGATTTCGTCCCATGTCGTCTGATTCAGTCGTCCGTAGATTAGTTTGATACTTTGAATCTTTGGGTGATTGAAGTATTTGAGTATTTCATATTTGAGTATCTTTTTTTGAGTAAATACCAGCCAAGGTCCATCGAGTTTGGTGGCTTCACCACCTGTAGTCCCTAACTTTTGTAATTACCACCCGTGGTCCTTCGAATTGTAAAATCTGACCTGCTATCATCCTTCTGTTAAATCCTTCCGTTTAAGCCGTCAAAAAGGGGCTAAATATGTCATTTGCCATTATTTTTAGTTGTGGCTTCAACCTTCAATTGCATCCGTGTCACGAACTACATCCTCCGATCGTTCATGCAGAGCCCACCGTCAAAAATGCATCCAACAACGAGGACTGGATCGCGATGCGAGAGTCGCAGATGGATGCCGATCACTAAATTGATAGTGGCGATCATCATGTTGGGACCAGGAGATTGCTTTGGAGGATCTCGATCGGCCATCGCCGGACTCACCTACATGGCAGCGTTTATTTAAAAAAAAAAATTGTCTAAAAGAAGAGAATTGCAACAACATCAAAAGTCCATTTTTAATCCTTTTTTTTTTTTTTTTAAATTTTATCAAAACATCCCTTTTTGGTCCTAGTATTATTGTGACATGACCAATTTTGGTCCTTTAAAAAAAATCGGTTAAAATTTCGTTAAATACAAGAGCATTTCGTTATTCAATTTTAATTTTTTTCAAAAACATAAACATAAATAATATAACGGGGTCAACGCACTTTGTATTAAAAAGATAAAAATGTTGTCCTTCAATTTAACGAAATTTCAACGATTTTGTTGATAGATGACCAAAATTGGTCATGTCACAATAATACTATGACCAAAAAGGGATATTTTGATAAAAAAGACTAAAAATGGACTGTCACATATAAATCTATGACCAAAAATGAAATTAACCCTTTACTTTTTTATATTGTTTTGATGTTATGACTTTTGAATTATCATTATTTCATTTATTTGGATGTGTTGTTTGATTGAATGTTGAAAACAACCTCATTAAA
The DNA here is from genome assembly GCA_009835305.1 of Ipomoea purpurea. Lineage (NCBI taxonomy): Eukaryota > Viridiplantae > Streptophyta > Magnoliopsida > Solanales > Convolvulaceae > Ipomoea > Ipomoea purpurea. The sequence continues at coordinate 9,314 of VALG01005672.1, forward strand.
ATTGTCAAAATGCAAGTCTGTCACTATTTTTTTGACGCCCGCCTAGCACCTAGCGCCTACTGCAACCATGAAAAAAGACTAGATTTTTAAAACCTAGAAGATATTTGGGGGTGTTTGGTAAATATCTGTTAGCTGATTGAGTTAATGAGTTTGATGACTAGTAGATAGCATTAGCTTATTGTAGAAAAGTGTTTGGTAAATTAGTTGTTAGCTGATTACATGCAAAATGACTTTCTCAAAAAAACTTATCGAAAAAGCTACTTTGATAAGCTTTTTGAATTTTAGCATTTTGGAACGATAAATTGTTATAGAAAGCTAATTAACTAAACACTCGTATTGATTGTTTATCCAAGTAAACAACTAATAATGATCAAATAAGTCAAAATAGTTGATAAGTTAATTATGTTATCAAATAGGGAATTGATTTGATTAAATATATGGTGCTGAAATGATGAGAGTGTGAACTTGACTCACCAACAAAATTCCCATTCATAAACGTTGGGATCTTCTTGACTGTATCTATTGAAAATGCTAGTTAAAAGGATTATTTCAATTCCTGTCAAACTGTCAAGTTCTTTCTTTCTTTCTTTCTTATATTATTATTTTTTTTAAATTCTTTTTAAATTTTTTTCTTCACATATTGTGATGTGAAGTTGTGAACTCTGAGGTAATACCAATAACAGAATGAGAGAGACAAGAGGACATGGATACTTATGAAATATCATTAAAATGTCCATACCGGCCTTCTGCACCTGAGCATTTGCTGAAAATGACTTCATTTTCATTTTTTTAGACAGCTACAAGATCGAACAAGTCCTTTAATGTAACTGTAGTCTGCCAATAAGGAAAAGAAAGCATTTAATTACTTTAGTATTCCTTTAGATGTATCGCCCGCTGACTGGATAGAAGGGAAAGGAGGAAAATCTAGAAAAAAAGGCGACTGAATGGGTAGAAACGAGCCCTCTGCAGCCCTCTGCTCCCATGGTGATCCACTAATGTATACAGATGCAAGATTTACCAAGCGTATACTTTTGAATAATAGTGGCAACGATGTCTTTTTTGTCACCCAAAAAGAGAAAAAAAAAAAGAAAAGTAGAATAAGAAAAAACATGTAGCATCTCTAAAATACCAATTAATGGTCAATTATAGTGATAAGAAATTTTACATTTAGTGACAATAGAAGTTGTCACCAAAACTATCAATTTTGGTCACTATTGAAATTAGTGACCAATTTTTTGAAGTCGTCACCTGCTGTCGTCATTATATCCTCCTCACTATTGTAGTAGTGACGACTTTTGAAAAGTTGTTACAATTATTCACTACTTTTGTGACAATATTTACTTACACTAAAAGTAATATTTGAGTGATAACGATAGTTGTCACAATAAATGTATATTTGAGACCAAATATGTTATTACAAAAAATTGATCTAGTGACAACACTTGTACTTATTTTCAATAAATTAGGCTGAACTCGGGCCAACTTGGTCGACCCCCACCCTGCCCCGGGACTAGATATGGCTTGACCTACACCTAGCCTATTTGTAGAGCTGTCAAAACGGGCCCAACCCGTCGGGTTGGCCCGTTTAACCCGTATTTTACACGGGGTTAGGTTGGAGGATTCCAACCCGTCCCGTTTCCACCCGTCCCCGTGTAACCCGTGGGAGATACGGGTTGTACGGTTGGCCCGTGGGTTACACGGGTCGGCCCGTATAACCCATATCCCCACCCATCCCACCCCCAAATGTGTTTTATAATGGGTATTTTATTAATATTTAAAAACATTGTTTGCTAACAAGACTTAAACCCTTGACCTTTTACATAAAATATCAAATTATTATTAATATTGAAACCAACTATGCTAAGAAAACATGTTGAACATTTTAATATAATTATATATCTATTTACATCATTCACAAGCATTTTATATAAATTACATAAATAATAATATATTTTAAAACTTTATAACTTAATAGTAATAATTACAAATAAAAATATTACATTTAAAATATATAGTATAAAATAAATTAAAATAAATTAATACATATTAAAAATTAAAAATTAATTATATGTGTATATACATATTGTGGTAATAAATATACATATTATTTTGGTTAATTGGATTGGAAATAGTCTTGGCTACTAACTTAGAGGTATGGTTCAATTTCCTAAGCAATACAACAATAAATATTTTAAACATGTAAAAAAAAGAAAAAGAAAAAGAAAAAGGCTGACGGCCCGTTCCTGTTGAACCCGAGACGGGCCAGCCCCAATGGGCCGGGCTGGCCCGTTTGACAGCTCTAACTATTTGGATTGATTCAGACCTGTGTCCTTAACTCTAAACCAATTGATAGATTTTAGTGTTGCACTATATTTACTTCCCAGTAGCTCACCCATCTTGTAAGTCAAGCACGCTTAACCTTGGAGTTCTTTGGTTATCTGTTGTCATATCCATCTTAAAGTCAATTAGTGATAAGTATGAATTTTTTAACATTTGTATTAGAATGAAAACATTTACTTGTGGAATTGTTTGTTAGATAACTTCCGTAAATGATAATAACTAATGTCACAAAAAGAATATTTCAAAAATAAAATGTATTTAATTTTCACAATTACATTTATTTTAAGAATTAAGTTGCATTTTAATTGATCATAATATTTAATATTTAGTTCACAACAAAATTATTTGGCACCAACTTGTGAATGCAATTTTAGTTGGCAAACATTAATTACAACAAACTCACACAAATAATTCTATTAATTATAGTGACAAAATCAGAACAATAATTACTCGTCACAAAAAATCAAGTGTGTGAAAAACCTTGAATTCAAACACAATTTCATACAATTTAGTAATTTTTGTAAGAAAATAATAGAGCGCAAAAAATATTTCTCACAATCGTATCTCACTTTTAAGATATTGACAAAAAAAGAGTTGTCATAGTAGATATATAAAACAAGGGTGGACCAACAACTATTTATTACAAAAAGTACCAAAATTTGGGTGACACACTACTATTTATTTCACAATTACTTCTGTTCCACTTATAATTATAATGGGCCCGCCAAAACACACATACATTTTTAGTGACAACTAGTACGAACTATCATTCTAGCTAATTTAGTGACAACTTATTTGTAACAAATACTTAGTTGTTCACAATTGCCATATATCTATGACCAAAAAAAACAGTTGTACATTATCATAAGCAATAACTGTTTGAGCTATTTTTAGGTCACAAAAAGATATTATTTGTGACTTAAATTTGCAAGTATCACAAAAAATTTGTCACTAAATATCTTAAATTCTTGGTAGTGATGGGAGGTTGATCAAAACTACCACTTATAAAAAAATTCACTATTTTGTATAAATAGTAAGAACTTAAAAACATTACTTTATTCTTTAACAAGATGGTTCAGTCATAATTGAGGGGCAGTAGGAATAAATTTTCTTCGGCACAAAAATCTCCTATTAGATCAAGGAGACTTGATTTGATTTTTCATAAATATTATAACTTTTTGTTATAAGTATAATCATTTTTTCTTATAAGAATTCTTCCAGCCTCGCATAACATGTAGCTCAACTACACTTTCTGGTGGCTCTCTCAATATGAACATTGGGTATGTTTAGCCTACTAAAAAAGAAGAAATTTAACAGAATTAATCAATTTATCCTAATTAGTATTGCATTTTACTTATAAGTAATTGGGTTCAACCCTAAAATATTACATTTTGATTAAAAAGTTACATTTTTCTCAATTTATAACACTTCTCCTTATAAGTAACAAATAATTTATTGCCTGATTGATATTAAGTTTTTCAGAATAAAGTATATTTTATTTTGATTCGACCTGTTTAACTGATAAAAATATATGAGATAGTTTCCCAGGATACTCATTCATTTTTCTTTTATCCTCTGAGAAGTCCATTATTGATCCTAGCTAGCTCCTTCCTTGGTGGATGCTTTAATTTCATTATGATTAAGTGGAGAGAATCCAAGGATTGCTATTAACTGATTATTGAATTGAAGTGGAGAGAATGAATATGCATTAAAGTTTTGTGTAATGATATACATAGAAGAGGCAAAAAGCTGCTAGCATTATTTATAATTAAAGGGAGGGAGAGCAGTTAATAACAACATTTGAGAGAAGATGTAAAATTACATTTTGGTCTTCTTAACTCTATTTACTTGCAATATCACTATTGTTTGCACGTTCCTTCATCACCCCTCCGTAACAGCTGGCGGCATGCACATCGTGTTATACCAGCATAGAGTTGAAACTTTGGACATGACAATGGGGAGTAGACTTGGTAAAGCCATCAGCATCTGACATTGCTGAGGAGACCAACAAGTTTTAATCAGCTTGAGAAATACCTTTCTCAACACAATATGACATAATCCGATATGCTTCGTCCTTTCGTGAAAAACATAGATTATCAGCGCAGCGTTGTTGTCACAAAAATATGAACAATGTCAGGCTTAACATTCATACAAATAATGTAATCTCTTGAGAACAAGAAAACACAGTCATTTACATTCACAGAGTAGTACGCTGCCAATGACCCGATATTTCTGCTTGGAGGAGAACCTGGAGATGGTGGCTTGCGTTCTTCGATCTACTAAAAAATCATGCTGCTCCAAGAAAATAATACAGAAACCGGTTGACAGACTTTCCGTACTTTCCGGAAAAGAATGCCAGTATGATTTTGAGAATACACTGAAGCTGCAACATCACCATCTCTAGGATAGAAAAATGCACTTGTATAAGGAGCTGCCTTGATGTAACGTAAAACCCAGTGAAGCTGCAGATTAGGATTTTATTAGTAGCGTAGCATCCACGAAAATTGGCATAAGATTGGTGAACGGCACTATGTTAATTCTATACCTTGAACGTTGTGAGATATATAAATTCACCCAACTAAGCGTCATAGAATAAATAACCAGCGCATACAGATTGAGTAGAATAAATCGCAAACTATCCAAC
>VALG01005675.1:0-13304 GCA_009835305.1 Ipomoea purpurea
GCTCATTCTCAAGCAACTAGTTTGTAGGAATGAATTATATCTTAATTATTTGTAATGGAAGGATATATATATATATATATATATATATATATATTATATATAATATATAATATATTTGTCTAGATATTAGCAAATTTGTCATTTAAAAAAATATCAATGATTATATTTTACACATTATTGAAACCGTCTTTTCGACATTGGTAGTAGCAAACACAATCTTGTCCCATTCCATCATCTTATAGCCTAACACCTTCAGTCCATCAGTTGATGGCGACGTAAGAGTGAAAACTAATATATGGTAGAAAATATTAGTCCAATTAAGGATTTTTTAATATTTTAAGTCAGTTAGTAATTATCAATTCATTTCCAGTCAATTATTCTTTTTTATTTTAATGCCAATTATCAATTTAAGAATAATCATATGGCAATGATATTTTTACCTTAATTTTCGTTCGAGTTTTAATTGATTAATGTAAATATTTATTATTGAATATTTCCCGTTCATTTTATTTAACTTTATTATGTGTTAAAAATGATGTCTTATTATCTATGATGAGAATATTATTATTGAAATAATTTCCGTCACAATTTCAGTTTCCAGTCAATGTTTTAATTAAAATGCAATTGATCTACCATTTATTTTTTTTCCCATATTAGTTAATTATATGATCATTTTTTATTTGCAGTCAACTATTGATATTCATTTCATTTTATATTTTCAGTTAATTAGTAATATCATATTCATTTTCAACCAATTTTTTATTTTATTTTCAGTCAATTAGTCAATTAGCCAATTAAAATATCAGATGTAGTGATATTTTACCCAATTTTCGTTCCATTTTTAATTATGATGTAGAATATTATTATTGAAATATTTCCGTTTCATTTTTAATTTTTATTGCATTTTTAATTTAACTTTATTATTGTTTAGAATATGCCTTTATTATTGCTGATGTAGAATATTATTATTTAAATATTTCCTTTTCATTTTTAATTTACGTTTACTTGATGATGTAAAATATTATTATTGAAATATTTTTGTTCCATTTTTAAAATTGTGAAAGATTTATGACATAATTATGATTTGATGTACTATATTGTGTAATATTATGTTTGAAAAAATTAAATGTAATAATTGACCATTTCTCTTTTCCATTTTAGTCAATTATGGATTATTTTTTTATTTTTAGTGAATTATAAATATTCATTTCCTTTTTCAATTAACCTAATTTATGTTCGTTTTTTCATTTTTAATTTTAAGTCAATTATTTAATATTCAGATTGAAATAAATATTAACATACATAAATTTACCATACATACTTGTTAATATTTAGATTTATTAAATTGGTTACAATTCATATTATGTTAAAATAATTCTTATGAATATACGATTTGGAAACTCAATTAATATTAAGATTCCGTGCAATGAACATATATTCCATCATGTGTACTCATTTGACCAAAAATATGAAGGTTGGTTCCAATAAAATCGTAAATATTATTACTAATTGTTTGGTTAGAGAATAATCTTTATCCAATATAAAATAATTAAATCTCTATCATATTCATATGATGTTGCTTTAGGCTTTTGTCAAGGAGCACTACTCATGATCCTCAACACATTGCCATGGCTCCAAATCCTTGTGTTACTCCTTATTGTGGCCTGGAAAGGACCGTCCAGCCATCAGGGAAAAAAATATTAATAGTCCAAACTCAGTTCAAATGATTCCCTCTCAGTGACCTGTAGATCTAGTTGCTCAGAGTCCACTAATAAGCAGATGGTCAGTTTTTTTCTATCACATAAATAGTGCATTATTTAATCCGGCCGATTCCAATAATAAATAATTTTAATGGATTGAGATAAGGTGTTAGAGAATACCTTTTAATGGATTAAGTCAAACTCGTCCAGATTGGATGATGAAGAAGATGAAGTGAATGTTTAACGAAATAATATATATACTATATATATACTATTATAATATATATATATATATATATATATTATAATATAATAATAATATATATACTAGTATTATATACTATGATCCAAATATAATCTAGTTTATATATATAATGTAGATAGATTTTAAATTTCACCCATAATTATGATTTTTTATTTTTTATAAAAAACAAAAAACAAAAGAGTTGAAAAAGGATACAGAGATTTACCAAATATGCAGGTGTAGTGCAACAGCTCTTCTGGATATGGAAGCTTCGACAGCCACACCTCACGCAGAAAATATGGGTCTTTGTTCCTCCTCTTCTTGAAGGTCCCTATTCTCTACACCATTGCTATGCAGTTGCAGATAATATTCCCTTTCGTTCTGTGTAACTTGGTATTGTTTGTATGGAAGAGAATGTGATGTATATATAGTTGTTTAGATATGATAAGGGTAACAGTTATAGTTTTATTATATTACCAATTTACCAATTACCAATTACCATTAAAATTAGGGTTACCATTTTACATTTGCTACCAAATATTATATATAGATACTTAATTTATATTGAAGAATATAAAAAAAATTGAAGAATAATTATTTACCCTAATTTACTTATATAGCTGTAATAAGTATGTCTACACGTAATGGAATAATATAATAATAAATATTTCTATATTTTGATAATTAATTAAATTAGAAAATTAGGACATTATATAGAATGTCCGCTAAGTTTTTGGGAAAATTTATATGGTTTTATTATAATTATTATTATATTATTATTATTATATTATTATTGTTGTTGTTGTTGTTTTGTTGTTGTTGTTTTGGTGGTGGTGGTTAATTGTTATTTATTATTATTATCTATTATTATTATTATTATTATTATTATATTATTGTTGTTGTTGTTTTGTTTTTTTGTTTTATTATTATTTTTATTTTCATTTTATTATGATTGCATTATTTCATAAAATTTTTATTAATACTTGAAACCATAATATTTTCAAATTATATTATAGAATATAATACCATACATAATATTACAATTATGTAATAAACAATTAATAGATTTAATTTGGTTTCCATTTGACATTTACTTACCAAATAAGTTTTACTACAAAAGTTTTGGGGAAAAATTTGTTAGGAGGATTTTACTTTTATATATATATAGATTATTATTATTTTGTAATATGGAAACCCCACATATGTATTGAGTAAACTTGTCTCATGTGTACTAATCAACAAATGAAGTAAATTGCACTAAGAATACGGGTCACGTGTGTCTTTATAGAATTATAAATATTTTTCATGAGTTAATCTCATTTCTTGTCCTTAAATTTATAAGTGATAATTCACTTTTAATCATCTTTTTCATAACATATCATTTTGGTTCTAGTATTATTATGGTGTGACAATTTTTTGTCATTCGTCAATAAAATTGTTAAAATATCGTTAAATACAAGGACATTTCGATTTTAAAAAAAAATACAAAGTAGGTTAACCCATTATATTTTTAATTTTATTTTCTTGAAAAAAAAAATCATAATTGAAAGACCTAAACGCCCCTGTGTATTTCATGAAATTTCATCCATTTTGTTGATGGATGAAAAAAAATGATCATTTCACAAAATTACACTTACAAATCTAGGATCAAAAATGAAATTAACTCTAAATATTACATTTTTCCTCCTATATATCTCTTATTAGAGTAATCATTATAAATTAATTTATCATAATAATACTAATATGCATACTTTCAAATTCTACTTCCTATGTGGCAAACAAGGATAGATACTCCATCTATTCTGTTTTACATGTCATATTTACTATTTTAGGAATCAATAAACTATTTTATTCTTTGCTTATTGTCTTTATTAATTTTTAATTGTTTTTAATTTTATTTTAAATTTTATAGTACTTTTAATGTAATTTTTAAAATATATAAATATAAATAAATTTATATAATATAATAATACTAAACTAAATGTTATGAAAATTTGAATTTAAAATAACTTCAATCAATTTTTATTAAGTGAATCAGAAAAATAAAATAAGATAATAGAGAGTTACTATTACTCCTATAAATAATAGATTATAGAGTAATAGAGAGTTAGAGACTAGAATCCTTTTTTTTTTTTAAGGCAACCATGCGTGTCATTTTATAGATAAATCAGAAAAAATAGAGTCAGGCGGGAACTGTGTCCCAATATAAAAGTTGTAGACTGTTGCTAAAGTATAAGCTAATAAATTTTGCGATCTACGAATAAAATTAACTGAGCAAAAATCAAAGGTACTAATGCAAATCTTGCAGGCATGAACGGCATAGCCGATGTATGATCTGAGTGGTGGTCCATTTTGAGGACAGATAACTGCATAGCATTTTGAACAATCCATGTAGATTTGGACGGCGCGCACACCACAGTCTCGTAACCAAGATAAAGCTTCCTTGCACGCAAAAGCCTCGGCCATAAGTAGTGAAAAACAAGTCGGCAAGGGGGCATTGTATGCCGCAACGAACCTTCCATCGGCTTCTAGTAGCACCGCACCTACCGAAGCCGTGTTTAGCATGTTGGTAGGCTGCATCCATGAAGCATCTGCGTGAGGCTGGGCTGTGGTGGTACTGCCCGGCATAGCTACTAGATCGGCCGGCATTGGCGAGGGCAGCAGTCCGGCTGTCGCAGTGGCAACAGCCATTCCGACGGAATCATAACATGGTTCACGGCATTCCATGCGTGCATGGTGGCTAAAGCATTGGCAACAATTCTCTTGGGCAGGGTAAGCAGGCATCCCAAACCGCTGTATTTCCGTGCTCTCCATATGTGATAAAGAATTGCAGCTGCAAATATAATCTCATTAGTGTCTAGAACATTTAAGATTGAACTAAACCACTCATGAAAAATATTTGTCACAATATTGGAAGTGGAAGGTTAGATAGTGCCCATATTGTATTAGCATAACCACACGATACTAAAGCATGCAAGTATCTTCTTGTACACACTCCAACCACATGCCACAAGTAGAGTCCACATCCACTCTCTTTATAAGCAAATTATTTGTGGTGGGGAGAATGTCATTTATAGCTCTCCATAAAAATGTCTCCCCACTTTGGAGTATTTTCAATCTCCATAAAGCAATTTATCAAAAGCTCCATCATTACTACTTGTATAATTTCCTACAATACGCTTGTAGCCATCCTTAACTGAGTAGGTAGAGACTAGAATCCTTATTAATATTGATTACAATAAATTAGTATTAAAAAAGTGGATGTTACTATATATGTTAATAAAATGAAGTAAATATTACACTTAAGTGTTAAACAATTGTTAATTATGTTATTATTATTATTATTATATTATTATTATTATTATTATATTAATTTATTATTATTATTATTATATATTATTATTATTTTATCTTTGAAAAACTATCCAGGCCAATGGACCAACCCCATTCATGGACCAAATAAAAGTATAAAAGTCCGACCCTGTTCATAGTTAAATCAGGCTGAACCTGAACTGAACTTCAAGACTGGAGCTTACCGTCTAGTCTAATAGGAGACTCACCGAGTTATTTTTGGATATTTGGGAGTTTCTTTCTCTTTCTTTTTCTTTTTAGTGTAAAGTCTTCCAAAAACTTCCAAAATTTCAACACTTGTATTGATAATTAAAAAAATCAGATTCCTTCATACTCAAATTAGTTACAGAAGTCTATAGTATAACACCACTTGGGCTCAACAAAAAAAAAAAAAAAAAAACATAATACTTCATTATTTGAAGGTACACAAAGGATAAGAAGAGTTGATCTTGATCATCTGTCCTCTGATACAAGACAACATCGGGCATGGTCGAGAGCACAACTACTATGTCATCGCCTTAGGTTGTTTTGTCGTAATGGGTGTTCCTCCTCGCACATTCCAGGATTGTTTTGTCAGCGGTAATGAAGTATGCAGCAATGGAAGCTGCAATGAAGAATGCCGTCAAATGGTAGAGTTAGCTTCATAAAAATGGAAACATAATTGCATCCATTGGATGGATTTACACACGATTTACGTTACATGCCAACATATGCTTCTCCTAACGAATGTTTGGGACAAAAAGATTAGAACCAACAGGTAAGCTCGATCTCATAGTGAAGACATCATGAAAACATTATGTAACAATCTACAATGTTGTATAAGGCACTAAGCGCTAGTCAGGTGCCCCTAGACACGCGTGTAATAATAATAAGAAAAACACAACAGTGTACACATTGCACAACAAAGAAAAGAAAAAATACTCAGTCGAGTTGGCCGGCTCGGGAGCCGAGTTTGGCCGACTTGGGCGCCTAGGCCACCTAGTCGGCCCAAGGAAAATCCCCTCGATCTAGGGGCCGCCTAACGCCTAATTGGCGCCTAGGCCGGTATTTACAATAGTGACAATGTAAGAAAAAGAAGAATTTCGTTCTTCCAGTACCTATGCAGCCAGTTGATCATCGAGAACTTCTATGGTGCCAATTAGCATTGGTACCCAGGCACAACGCGTATACTATACATTATCTGTGCCTAAGAATTTTCCTTGAATTATCACATATGCAGCAGATATAATAAGTGCCTGAGCAGTGTAGTTGAGGTTTGCTTTCGCCCAAGGAATCGTTCGGACAGCAACCAACTGAAATTTTAAGGAAGCGACGGTAAGATAAAGATAGAGAAATCCCACAAGGCAGAGAAAAGAATATACCGTTCAACGATGTTTATTTTTACATGTTCTTCAAGTTTTTAAAAGAGGATCATACTAATGGAACGCAGCTTACAGCTTTAGCTAAGCATTCAAGAAATAAGAATATACTCATATAGTGCAACTACTCTTACTACAATCTCCCGCAAAGGATTCTGGTTTGATTGCAGAATTTAACAAGTCTAATAGGTTGCTGAAACTCGTTGCAGCCTTGCAGGAACTTCTTGAAACATGATTATTTAAACCAAGATAGTCCCATAGTCCCAAATGTCACTAAATACATGGCATTTCAATATTTTTTTAAAATACAAAGTGGGTTGACCTGCTATATATATATATATATATATATATATATAAATAACAGAAAATGATTTGAATGAAAACAATGCGCAATTACATACTGTTGGAACAGCGCTGGAAACACATGCAATTGCAGCAGCCTGGTGCCAGCACGAACACCCTCTGCAAGTTTACAATATCAAAATAAGGAAAAAAATTCAATAATGATAGAGAGTAAGATTTGAGTCAATAAAAACTTCTCTAGCAGATTACAACTCAGGCCGAGCAGATAATATAACAAAGTATATGCCTTTTTCCTGGAAGAAAGAAAAAAAAAACAAAAACAAAAACAATTCTATCCACGACTTTCAAAGCCTCTTACAACTTATCAGACTTTCTCCCTAGTGCATTAGAATGGTAATCTTGATCAATTTTGTGTCTATCTCTTCAATAGGCGATCTTTCATATTGGTGCATTCATTTAATTTCACATATACATCTTTGCATTTTCATCCAATGTTTTCACTTCTAAAATAGCCAAACACTTATTAAGACTAACCAACCTAGCAGTCATTCACTAACCAATATTAAATTCATCTATTGTACTGGGTAGTAAAGTGTGAAGCAAAATTGAGGAACAGTATTTGCAGTTTTTCGTGAAAATGGCAAACAAACTATTAAACACAACATTATCCAATTAATTACTAGCAACTTCCACAACAAAGAAAAACCATTTGAACAAGGGCAATATGAAAACCTAATTAAGATGTTGAATTTCTGAAGAGCAATATGAAAAGCCAAGAACAGGAAATCAGGGTAAAAGAAATTTGAGACCTTGGGTACACTCTTGACTCCTGCGGATCTTTGCTTCCTCATAAGGAGAAGCAATCAAGAACGCCTGTCCATTTGGAATCTTGATGAAATTCCCATTTTTTGTTTTTGTATCTGTGCTCGAGAACCCCAATTCTGCGTCTAAGCGATCAATTCAAATACATACGCAATAATTGAAACAGATAGCAGTTTAAATATGTAATGGAATCTTGACGGAGACAACTACTCTTTATTATTAGAGTAGAGAACAGAGAAGAATTGAGAAAAAAGCGAACTTGGCTTTTCCGGCGGCTTTGTTAATTGAACTTTATGGCGGCTGGAAAAACAAGCGCACACCGTTTTAGGCTTCCTGTCTGTCCCACGTGGCATAGTTGGGTATTTTTATTTTAAACTAGTATTTGCATTGTGCGATGTACGGAATGAATTTGTTAAGAATATATGAATTATATATAATTATCAGGACTATGTGGTCTAATGGTATCCGGGTTGAATTTTCATTTGGAAGGTTGTGAGTTCAAGCTTTAGTGGAGGCGTTATTGACTCTTTGTATTTCACTAGGTTGAAAAAGTATATGAAAGATTTTTATTATTATTGTTTAGTATTTTCATAAATTAGGCAAATGTGCTCGTACTCTAACAACAACTCAGTTATCCTTATTCATTTGTATGGAAGATATTTATTTTGTGTTAGATATATAACAATTTTCATTTAAAAAAAAAATCTAATTCACCGATAATATTTACACATTATTGAACACGTTTTAGAAGACATTGCTAGTGCAACACCAATCATTTTCATTTATCTAGAGCTAAACCTCAATCCACTACGGTTACTGGGTGAAATATATAATGGTAGAATCCATTAGTTTAGTTATCCTTTTATATTTTCGTCATTTAGAATATCTTGCAGTGGTATTTACATAATTATTCTCCATTTTAATGATGATTTGATATTATTATTGAAATTTTCATTTACTTTACTATTTTTTTAAATGATTTATATTGGATAATGTAGAATATTATTATGAAATATTTCCATCCATTTTTGAATTTCATCATTTATTAACAATGCACATGATATGGACCATTTTTTCTTTTGTTTTTATCAATTATGGATATTTTTGGTCATATTAATATCTTTTTATAATTTCAGTCAAATTGTAATTAATTCATTACAATCAATATTTTTTTTTATGTCATTAGCAATTAGAATATAGATGCATATATTTTTACTAATATTTTTCGTTTCATTTTAATTTCATTGACTTTATTAATAGTTTATGTACTGTGAAACTGTGTCATTTGCAAGGTGGACCAATTATTATTTCAATACTGACTTATATGTTCATAATTTAAACATTATTCATAATTTCTGGAATTCATATTCATATTTTGACCTATATTCCAACAATTACAAAATCTATGTCATAATTATGAACTATATTCTAATTATATATATATCAAATGTGAAATTCATATCACAATTCTTTGAATTCTATATTCATAACATAACTTATAAGTTCATAATTATGTTACAAATATATCATAATTATGAGAACTATATGTTCAAATTTTTAACTTATATATCATTAATTATGAACAATTTTGGACCCGTGTCTTACCTATGAAGGGACCGGTTTCCACAGATAATTATCAGTAATACATACTAAAAAAAAAAAAATGGATTAATATTACATTAATCTAATAATATAATTAAGGGAGCCTTTTTGGACTTCTCAAATTACCCTGATGGTCAACAATTGTGTTGTTAAGAGAGTTATATTAGAGGAATCATCAAGGCTCATCTTTTCCAAAATTTTCAATATGGGTCAAAATGACCCCAACATCAATTTAAAAGGGAGCCGTGACTCTTTTGTCTTATTATTTATTATCTTTTTTTTTAATTTTATTTGTATTTGTTTTGTATTGGGATTTTGGATTATTATTATATTATTATCTATTTTATTATTATTATTATATTTATTCTTTTTTACGATAATTCGTACTTTTAACGAATTCGTTCATTTAAATTTTAAGTAATATAACAAATTTTATATATAACTCATTAAAATTTGTGGCTCAACACTACTATAACTATACGTTAAAATAACATTTTTTAATTTACAATAACTATTACCATATAATTATTACAATTAATAGATTTTGATTAAAGTCTTTTATATTACCAATAAATATTAATTTATTATATATATTAATATATCACCCCCTATTTATATTACCAATTAATGGATTTTATTAATTCATTTGATTACTTACCAATAAATTTTATTCTCTATATTACATATTACATATATATGTTCATAATTATAGCTCAACAACACATGTTCCATAATTATAACTATATGTTCAATAATGTTGAAACTATATATTCATAATTATGAAGCAATTTTTGTAATCGTGGTTACCTTTGCAGGTGAACACCAATTCACAACTAATTTATCAGCTAATAGCTACTAAAAAAAAATAAAAAAATCTTTGACTTCTCAATACTTCCCACACTTGATGGACAAAAGTATTATGAATCATGTTGTAAAAGGAGCATTGCTCATCTATATATAGAGGGGTTCCAAAGCTATTTTCTAAACATTTTTCAATGTGGGATCAAATGAATTCCAAATCATTACAGAGGGGGGTCCGTGACACCCTTTGGTTCTTCTTTCTTTATTTGATTTTAGTTTTTGCTAATTTTATTTTGTATATCTTTTTGGTTTCGATTATTAATATTTATTAATATTATAATTATTATTTATTTATATATTATTATTATATTATTTTATATTATTATATTATTTGATTGATAAATTTGCCAAAATTTTTAACCAATTTCGTCATTTTAACAATTTTACTTTTAATCAAAACTTTTCCCCAAAAATTATACTTTAAATCAAACCCCCCAAAATATTATATAGTAACTCAGTAATTTGCTCCAAATGGCTAAAATTCAATTACAACACATACATTTGTGTTAATCTTTCACAACCCTCATTAATTAATAAATAAAAAAATAAATAAAACTAAAATAAGAAGACAACGTTGAAGCTTCTTAATAAGAACCTTTTTGACATCTCAATACTTGCCCACATTGATGGCAAGAAATTATGTTTGTAAGGGATCATTGCTCCTACTTATATAGATGAGCTCTCTTCTTTTCAAACATTTCAATGGGGATAAATGTAGAAATATCGAGAAAGTATTCAAAAGTTCATACCATAACAATAATGAGAGATCCGCATGAACTCTTATATGGAGCAAAATGTCTGTTTCATAGTGTGTGTGTCTGTGATCTGTTAGATTTGTATATTTATCTCTTTATGTTTTATATAAAGATTTGGTATCTATAATTCATAATGAGGCCACTTCTATAATAGTTTTTTGATATATGAGTGAGATATTTAGATAAGATTGCTTTTTGCCAATATTATAATATGGTAAATTGGTCATGATAGGTGTTGAGTGAGAGAAATTATATATATTAATAGGTGAGGTATTGATCTATTAATAGCATGTGATGAGTATTGTAAGATATCTAAGTTGTGAAAAAGTGATAGAGTATGTATATATTACTTAGGTGATTATGGTAGCAAGGAAATCTCAATCATATTGTGAGTTAATTGTCTCAATTTAGATATGTGGTAAGTTTTTGATCTTGGTGCACATTTAATTTAATTTGAGGATATTTGATTCATCTCATCTAATAATTGGGAAGTGATCATTCATTTCCCTTGGATGAAGATATATTTACATTACTAGTATTTATTAAACGCGCATCTCTGAGGGAGCGGCATTGGGAGTTTCTTTAAGGAATGATGGACGCACGCATTTGAGCCGAAATTCCACATGTTTTTTTTAATTCTGAGCTCCCACCTTGCTTTGACCTGAAGAAGTGAAGCTATTGACCCATTGGACTTAGTTTAATTTGTCCAAATTCCTTATTAGATACAAATACTTATTCTGGAGTCCTTTCCTCAAACAATGTGTGATCTTTCTAGTATTCTACTGTGAAAGAGTCTAAATGTCCCTGCTTCTTTGGGAAATGACGTAGTTATATATGGTGAGGGTTTAAAATGATTTTCTTTTATTTATTTACAGGTTGTTTGTTTGTGTTTAACTTCTTTAATCGAGTATTTTTCTTTTCTCCATGGGACTTATGCAGTTTTTAATCCGGGAGAAACCTTCCACTCAGAAAAGCTAGAATTGCTGTTAAAGGAAAAACTGGACACTTCTTTTTTAAATTATCGACAGTCAACAAATAAAGATTAGATTATAAAATAGGGATCATATAATGATCTTTGTTTGATTTTATATTTATTGACTTTGTCTCAGATGTTAGCTCCCATTCTTGTCATTCTGATGTCAAGGTCTAGTACATGAGGAAATATGCAGATATGGTTTATGAACAAGAGCGAGTATAAGAACGTGCTCTCCATCTCATTTTGGTTATGCACAAAAGCTCTTTGAATTAGCGAGGATAGGTATCATGGAGGGAAATGGAAGCTAATTATATTTATCGCTAAGATTTGGTCATTCGTTGAAATTAGTTTTTGTTTCTTTCCTCCACCCTTATGTGATCTTAGTAGCATCGATGGAATGTTTCGAGCTTTAAAGGAATGATTGACTTTAAATACCATGGATTATCATCTTGTATGATATATCCCAATATTTGGAAGTGAAATTGAGATTGGACAGAGAAATATAGTAGTATTATGGTGGTATTCATTCGCTCAGTATATGTGGGCGAGTAAGCACCAACCTTTCGGTGGATTGATGATGCGGGCTCTGGAGACGGGTCTGAATAAGTCTCCTATTTGTCAGTGGTAAACTTTAGCGAATTTCTATTCTGGATCTCTCTTTAATGGATAGTATCCACCCAATTGTAATATATTGCTCCATATTGATTCATGTACCTTACAAATTATTGTTTTCTTCAGAGCACCGATTTACAAGTCAACATTATGTTATTGACTACTCTTCTAGTCGGTACTTAACCATCGCCACATTCACACATCTTTTTTTTTGCACCTTCATTGAGTAGGAATCACTAAGCTCCTTAGCTCATTTTTTAGAATGATAAGGTTATATTCATTTTGCTTCCATATTAATCTAACTTTGTTTTTTCTTTCACTAGTGCTCATTGCTGTGTTTTAGGTTTCCATTGTGCAATTTAGTGTATATGGGCAAAGCTTATTTATAAATTGCAGATTATGTATGTTGGTCATAATTTGGATGTGGTGGAATATGAAACATAAAAGGACAAAAAGTGATCCCATGCATACGGCGAATCTTTGTTTGTTGTTGTTGACTTGTTCGTTGGCATTTAATCAAGAAGCAGTACCTAATATGTTTCAAATGGACCCTTGTGTCCCGGCCATTTTAGCAACGTGTGTCGCCAGGGCATAAGGGGCAATGTTGACATTATTGTGCTGTTACTCAAAGAAGCAGCTAACCTAAATATGTTATCATTGCGTATGTGCAAAGCTCTGCAAAGGATTGGTTATTTGCATATGAATTGGCTACCTTTCGAG